>JAJJID010000270.1:0-54103 GCA_022204955.1 Macrophomina pseudophaseolina
ACGAGTCTTAAGCAAAGGCACAACAGACAAGGTTGAGGTCGTTAGACTAGTACCTTCTCCTTGCGACTCAGTGGTATGCAAGAGAATAAGTCTCGATTCTTGGCAAACCGCAAAAAAAGAAGCCATTGTGCGGGATATCAAGAGGCTCAAGGCCCTGGATTACCAGCACATCATTGCTGTGGTTGGAACTTATCAAGCGGCAAACGAGTATGGGATCCTCATGAGCCCCGTTGGCGAACAGAACCTGGAGGCTTTCCTCACTCAGCTGAACAGTCGAGGGGATGAGCAGCATCAACAACATAAAACCTGGCTTCATGGATGGTTTTCTTGCATTGCTTCTGCACTCTTCTACATTCATGACAATGGGTTACTGCACAGAGAGATCGAACCCAAGAACATCATTCATCGTGGATCCGAGGTGTACTTTACAGATTTTGGACTAAGATCATCAACTGCCTTATACGCTCAAACGACAACAGCATACTCAGCGCCAGAAACCGAGCGGCCAGAGTCTCGACACACCCAATGCTCTGACATATTCTCCCTGGGATGCGTATACCTCGAAATGCTCATCGCAAGAGACAACCGATCGGTCAAAGAGTTTCGAGTTCATTGCCAGGATTCAGTAGACTTCAGGGAGACTGACCTTTTCCAGTACCACTCAGCCCTTCCTAAAATCAAGGAGCTTCTTTCATACCGCTGCTTTGACGATCAAAACCACTGCGACTCGTGGGGAAGAACAATTCTGCCGATGTTAAACCTAGATCAGAGGGCTCGTCCCCACGCAGAGGAGGTTCTACGCCGGCTTCAAACTGAAGATCTCCTGCCCCCTGCTTCGGGGAGGTTTTGTACTTGCCAATCAGGTGGAGCCACAAACTTCTCAGAAAGCCTGGATATCGCCGACACTCGGCAGTCACCGGAACGGCCCTCGAATCACTTGGCTGAGTATGGGGAAATACCGGACGAAATTTTGTTCTTCACAGTCCGCAACGAAACTACTGCGAACTTTCATGTCGACCTTGTCCAGCCTGCACGGTGTCAACCTTGGTCTGCTTTAGAGACTGTCCCCTCATTTGAGCACAAAAGCTACATGTTCCAGGTTGGAGATCTTGTTTGGATCCGGCTCACCGGAGAACCCGACGCACTTGCCGAGATTGTCGAGGCTAAAGCCGTCGGTGATGGGACCTCGAGGATTCTGATTCGAATTTTCTGGTACTATTCACGTAGAGATGTTCTCTATATCATGCGCCAGTCTTACCGGAAGAGGTTTGCGGCGTCCTATAAATATGTCAAGTCGAATCATACTCAGGTTATCCTCTGGGACACTATACAGAGAAAAATTACGGAGACCGAAAGAAGGCTAATTCTGCCGAAAAAAGTATTAGATAGGTCGCGGAAGCCGTTTAGAATATGTAATCCGAGCGCACCGGAAGTATCTTGGTCAGGAGAAGTTTTGGGTAGATCCCAGTCTCAACCTTCGACTCCGGAAGAAGTGTAAAATATACCGCTCGATGGAGCCTTCTTTCCTTTAATTCATCTTCGAATGCAACATGGTTTACATAATAGCTCGCTTAATAAATATATAGACTGGTCTTCTCTCTACAATCACAATTTCTATAGTCTCTCGAGTACTCGACTCTCCTTAGTATGCAGGAAGCGTCTCGAGTCGCGACAGAGGTCATTTCTAGCCTTTAAAATGAATGCTTTTAATTGCAAACACATGATACGTACTTTATAAGCTATTGTCTCCAGTTTGTACGGGAGCGAGCAGTACATTGGTAGGTGTGAACAAGTAAATTGGGATATAAACCCGTGTCAAATAGTAATAAAAGCACTACTACTGTATTGGATAATGCTAGAATCATGAGTGTATATTTAATCAAGAGGTCCCTTGACCGCCTACGCTTGTGGCGCTTTGATGATGATGGCCGCAAAGATGGCGTAAAGGGGCCAAGAAGTAGAAATCTGTCATCTAGCATCAACCACCTTTATGGGTCGTCATTGATGACAGCTCACTCACATTCCAACAAAATCTTTAGTACCTGGTGGTCGTTGCCCTCGCCTAGCTCTTGCGCGCCTTATCTTCAATACTGGACGTATCTGTCCGCCCGCAATGCAAACCCATAAGCGCACCAAGTCGCACGCAACGAGACCAGCTCAGCGTATGAAAAAGGTGGTACTGTGGGTATACTGTCCGTGACTTAGTATGTCCATGTGTCCTCGAAGCGATTCGCCATCCAACGGGCAAACCACGGTCGCGTCCTCGGCAATGTGCCGAAGATGGTAGCGGAGGACATGCTTTTTTAAATCGCCTCGGCTGTAGAACTCTCTTGCACGCTTCTGCAACGGCATTCCCTCGTCTCCCAAGCATAGAAAGCATTGCGTTGGCTTACATCTCAGCCCTCCGGATTCAGGATGCACATCGTCGACCGCAACGTTATCGCCAGATTCAGATGTGTCACTCTTATCCCGCATCTTAGAGCGCTGTACTCGGCGACGATCTTCTTTCTTCTTGCACAGAGCGATAAGTGCCGTGATTGCTCGCGATTCCCGACGCCTCTCTTCGCTTAACGTCTTCTTAGGCAGCGTAAAGAGCGCTTGGACGGCTCGGGATCGCTCGTCGAGAGCGTACTCGTGCTTTACCGGCTCTGGCGCATCTACCGGGAGGTCATTAAGCAGGTTCTGGATGTCAGCGACAGCCTGATCTCGCTGGAATCGCTCCCTGGCTTTTCTGAGCAAGGCCTCTTTCTGGCGTCGCTTTTCGTTCCGGTGGGCTCGCACGGCTTCATCTTTCGCAGCTTGCAGTGACGGGAGACATGGATCAGAAGGGTTTTCCCGTTTCACTTGCCTTATCTTTTGCTTTAATTCGTCCATTTTCTTGCATGACTTCTCAACTTTAGGATGTGCCTCGATCTGATGCAGCTGTTCAGCAGGCACTTTGCGGGGTCTCCGAACGTCCAGCCCGCGAGTCATGCCGCTGGCGGCGCGCATCACGGCCGACTGGGCGGGAAGCCTGCGATAGGCGGCTTGGGTATCTGCGCTGATGTGCCGCGGAAGGTAATGCTGTTGAAAGACTTCGGTCCTAGAGTGCTGCATAATCAAGTTTCGCAACGAGTCACTGATTCCATCTATGCGCGGTGAGCTCGTAAAAATCCAGATCGGAGGTGTAGAATAAGCTTGCGTTCCCTTGCTTAGACTCACCACAACTGTCGAATGCTTTCCCTGCGGCGTACCGCAGGACGTACGGGTGGCATATCTTCTCCATCCCAGTAATCTCACCGAGCTTTCGAAGCCATGGACGTATAGTGCTGTCCGGAAGGACCTCCTGAGAGATTCCGATTCCTCGGATGGTGCGGCAAGACTTGCGAAAGATCGGTACGTCGAGCACCTCCTCCTTCCACGGAAGACGCAGCTGGTTCGTTCGGTCGGGGACTCTTAGCTTGTAAAGCGCTTCCGGGCCGGTGAGATCGGGAGCTGCGAAAGCCTGATCACTGAACGCTAGCGCCAGGAAGTAAGTGTGCGGGGACAGAATGAGACAAGGGTCATGGCGGATTTCAGGTATAATAAACGTGTTGCTAAAGAGTGCGTTAGCCTTGTGCGTAGACGAAAGATTGTTCCACCCTACCTATCCTTTTGGCCGAGGTATCCCTTCGTATGAGTGTAACTGAACTCGAGCAGCACGTACGGCTCGCTTCCACCTGCCGGGTCCCGGATCAGTGTCGCTTGGACTTCGCGGTATCGAAGTGCCAGCAGCGCTCCGGGCCGATTGCCGGTCGTTCCGGCCAGCAGCATGAACAACGAAAGCTCGAGTCTGTGCCGTTCGTGATCGAAAGTCATCTCCGAAGACGTCCACTGAGCTTTAAGAACCTCGAACATGTCCTCGACGTACATCGCCGTCTTTTCTCTTTTCTCTGACTTGAGGTTGAAGCGTCGTGCTAGTGATTTTAGAATCTTAAGGGGTTAGTCGGGGGTTCTCAACGCACTGGGAAACAAAGGCAGTTACTCACATCCTTCATCTGCACGATAATAAGCTTATCCAGCTTACTTTTCACCAAGCGTTCCCGGACCAGACAGAAGACCTTCCAGTACGTCTCGAGCGTACTTACTGAGCGCAATGTCTTCTTACGTCGATTTAGCACCCAAAAGAAGAAATTGTAGAGTATGCGGGTGGTGATGGTTTCGAGACTCGCTTGAGAGTTCCACTTTCTGCGGTCGCAGTAACTACAGGCCTGAGTTAGATGAATCCGCTCTTCCCCAAGGACATTAAGGGGAAAGATTTACTCGCGCCAGAGCTTTTCGATACTTGCCAAGAGGATCTCGCTGCTTTTGCTATACACCCTTCGTGTGAGAGTAGTTTCGTCAAATCCAGCGTCAATCCCGTCGAAGTCATCCTCGGTATAGGATTCCTCGTCATCGGACGAGAGGTCGGTCTCGGATGGAATTGAAGATTTGTCGGACATCATGGGATAATCAATGTTTGAGAAGGGCGTGCAGCCGATGTTCTGTCAGCTCGTGCGTGTGAACGTGGGTCTGTGGCTGTAAGAGAATGACAACCGCAGACGGCGGCTTTTAACGATTATCGCAGCGAGCAGAGAGATGCACAGATAGGATGATGAAGGAGGGTGGAGTGAACTGGCTGGGGAAGCCAGTGTCCGGCGGGGAGCAGTAAAGAGTATATTCACGCTGTCGACGGATGGAAATAGCTGGGATGGGAGTGATGCTGAAAACGCCCATGAGATGAATTAAATATAGTAGGATGTTCTGACAGTTAAGCCGTAAGAGACGGTGTCGCGGTCAGCAATGAGGGTCTTAACAGCGCGAATTACCAGAGGAACTGTAGAGAGGCGCTACAGTGAGCCTAGGATTAGTACTTGCGGGCGACCACCTACGTCAGCGATCAAACGGGATTCCTTAGCGCAGGGAATCGAGCTCTAGTTGTCTCCGACTGCTTGGAAGCGAAGGATCGGCTGAAACGACCTGGGTCGTCTGCGCGACGAACAAGAGATCCTCGTCGAACTCCGCCAAGCCTTCTGCAGCCCTGGCACATGTCTTGTCGCCTCCTATAGTACTGTGCCGCTATGTCATTGATATTCTCTGACTATGTACCCCCAATATGCGCGAGCGTTGCTCGTTAGCTTGCCCGTTTCATCGAGCGTCATCGCGCCTATCAGGCGAGATGGGAGTCTCCGACGCCGGGTTGAGTTGAAATATTCTTGAGGACATCTTCGTCTCATTCTCTGGCGCTGTGCCGCAGTGCTTTCTTCGAAGTACAAGCTATCCCCCAACACTTCGCACGCTCGTCGCCTCGCCCTCCACCCTCCTCTCCCTCGTAGTCCGCTCACAAAAATATTCAATCGCATCCACATCTGCAGCGCATAAGGATGGCCAAATCAAGGATTCTAGATACGATAGTGCATCCTATAAAAATGGAAATCATTACTTTGTTCCATACAAGTGGACGGCGGCGCCGGACGCTAAGCCCTGCATTATGGGACGGCCATCAACGGAGCCAGGCAGCCACTTACACCTCCTCACAGCAAGTCAGCTTTATATACACGGCAAGCAGCGTACAGTACTCTAGGCATTGTATTCCTGCAAAAGAGTTCCAGCTCTCTAAACTTCTGGCTATATCTTAAATATCCATAGACGACCAGTCACGTCGCCTGAAAATGTCGTAATTGTGCTCTTCCCTCGCATGGACCATAAAGTCTCGGCGATGGGCTGGTACAATCCCCTCTTCGCGACAATCAGGATGCGGGCATTCTATTGGCTCACCCGGCTTGAAGACTCTAAGATGCCTTTCTACATGGTTTCTCGCCTTGTATATCGTAGCAAACCGGTAAAGGCGGACTTCACGTGGTTGATCTTGGTTGCTGAAGCAGAACAGGCACTGCGTTCTCTCACAAATCGTTGGGAACGAAGAAGGCGTCTCCGGCTTGTTGAGGCGAGCCGGCCGTGCTATCTCGCTTACGCTGTCGTCGTGGCTCCCTGCATCAGCATAGGGCAACAAGCGCATCTATCGTCTTGATCCTACGTTCAATCTGGACCAGATCAGCCTGGGAGGTGTTCTCACCACATAGCAAATCAGCTACCAGCCTTCTTTCAGCCAGTCTGTGTTCGACCTGCTGCGGTTGCATAGAGTAGTCCTTGAGATCCAGAAATGAAGGATCGAGCTGTGCACTGTCTTCTCGCGCATTGACCGAATCGAAGAATTGCTGCCAACTCTTTTTTTGGGCTGAATTGCGCAGCTTTACCTTTGCGCATCGAAGGGCATTGTCGGCGTTCTTATAGAGCTGGTAAATCTCAGATCCTTCTGCTGCTGCTTGTTTCAAGGTACCAAACTGTTGTCGAACTTCTCTCGCAAGCTGATCGCGGAGCTGACGGGACTGCACTATATCAGGATGAACTCTGAGCTCGTCAAATTGCTGAGTTGTAAGCCCTGTTGGTGGGCATGGGCCAGCGTGACGACTCGTGCGGGTGGCCGCCTTGAAGAGCGCTGTGGACGAGGGGCGTCCGAGGAACGCCGCTTGCCCGCCGCACTGAGCTCTTCGGTTGATATACGCTTGGTAAACTCCCGCATCTCGATGTCCCATCACTTGCTGAAGCTGGGCTTGAGTGGCGACGGCTAAGTTGTGTTAGCGAAGAGACTGGAACAAGTCGAGAACGTACAGTTAACAGCTTCGCCCGCGCCTCTCCGAAACGTATAGGCTCCTAGTATCTGCATGAAGCCTGCTACAAGGCCGAGCCGCTGAAGAAAGTATAGGTAGGTGTGATAGCGAAGCGCTTTGCATTCCGACGTTTGCACGCCGCCCGGCGTCATCTCAGCTTGGCGAAAGATTGGAAGCTTCAACTTCTCCTCCTTCCACTCCAGCTCGATGCTCTGGCGAGGCTCTCTAACCCGTGTACGGAATATGTCCGCCACAGATGTGTATTTGTACCTAAAAGCGCCGTCGAGAATTGCGGTAGCCACCATGAGAGCAACCGGATCGAAGATGAGATTATCAACCTCGGTGAGGATGTATGTCTTTCTGGGTCAAGTAAATAGCTGTCTTGAGATGAAGGTACAATACGTAACAACTTACGGATTAGTTTTTTTCCTCCAGCCTTTCGTGTACCTCAGTGTCACCTCCATAACGAGACTGTCCCGCTCTGCACCTGGATTTGGCAAGAGGAAGAGAGCTACATCCTCGTAGCATAGAGTCTGAACATCTTCGGCGTCAGTATCCGTCAGATCGTCATCCGATCTATCATTTTCCCATCCGATATAATGTTCTCTCTGCTTCTTTTTGTCCGTTACGCTGCACACTAGTGCTCCTGGTCGTGAGGCTGTGTACGCTGAAAGGAGGACGAGGAAGGCGAGTTGGAGACGCTGTCGCTCGTCCAGGAATACCGATGTGTCAAGCGCCCAGTGATGATGCAGAATTAAAAAAATGTCGTCTACATTCATGACAGGCTTCGGTCGGGCGGTGGTGTCGAGTTGGTACCTGCGAGTAAGATAGCCATCGATGTACTACGTAAGCGGTTATTTCTGCGTCCAGTCTTGTCGGAAAGGCGAAGCTTACATCATTGATCTCTTCTATCACTTTGGCGTGAAGACTCTGGCCGACAGACTTCCGGTAAAGCATCCGCCACAGCCGCCAATATTCGTGAAGGCTGCTTCTCTTTCGAACCCGAGGATAAGCGTCCAGAATCCACCTCAAGAATGTTATGATGTCCTCTTTTTGGGAGTGTGCGAGAAGCTCAAGCTCATCTTCTCCGACATACTGGCAGTATCTGACGCGACATTTAGTTTTACCCATTGAGTTTGCCATTCTAGGGTAGCGATTGAATACTTAGTCCACTTAGTCTTGATTCCAAAGATGTTCTCTTTGGTAGAATCTGCATGCACCTTCTTCACTGTCCCATTCTCCACCAGTTGCTTCCGGTGTCTTTTATAGTAATCCGGCAACTGCAAAGCTACCTTTCTCTCAGGTCTGGCAGTCCGTGTCATGATTGAGGAAAAGTAGTCGGCTCGCACTTAACGAGGACAAAGCAGAGCTGGCGCAATTCTAAGCGAATGTTGAGAAATCTGAATGGAGCAGAGGCCTATGGTAACAGAATCTGGAGGTGATGCTGTTCAAACAAGAGCGTTGCAGCCCTCAGCAAGTGGATCAACAGTTTTGTGCGATGAAGGCCGGCCAAACCACCAAAGAACCGTTGGTCGAGGTGATGATAAGAGTAGAAGGAAAAGAGCGAAAAGGTCGGCAAAGGCGGTGTTTAGTAAGGAGCAGCGACAAGTACATTCACATCACCGACGGGTAGAAAGGGAGCGATGCTAGAAAACATCCCATAAGACAAACTATATAGAGCGTTCTGGCAGTCGAGCCTTGAGAGATGGTGTTGCGGTCGGCAATGAGGGTCTCGACAGTGTGAACCACGAGAGGAACTGCAGAGAGGAGCTACAGAGAGCCCGAGATTAGTACGTGCGAGCGACCATCTACGTCAGCGATCAAACGGCGATTCCTTAGCGGAGCGACCGAGCTCTAACTTTTTCCGACCGCGTGGACGCAAAGAATCGGCTGAAACGACCTGGGTCTTCTGGGCGACGAACAAGGGATCCTCGTCTTGATTCGCCAAGCTTTCTGCAGCCCCTTCGTTATTCATTGCAGGTCCCTCCCTCTCTGCTGTGCCGCAGTGCCACCTTCGGGGTTCTCGGTGTCGCCCACCTCAACTCACGCGCCCGTCACGTCGTTTTCCTTCTCCTTAACTCCATCCGCTGTACCGCAGCGCCTTCTTCGAAATACTGGCTTACCCCCAACTTTACCTTGTGCGCCCATTGCCTGGTCCCGTCCATCCCCTACTCTCCGCTACTGTACTACAGCGTCTTTTTTTTAAAAAAAATCTGGCTATCCTGCGTCTCATGTTACGTGGCCGTCAACCCTGGCCTCCCCTCTTCCCTGTGCGCTGCAACACTGTCTTCGGAAAAGGTGAACGCTGTAACGGCGGGCCTCTGCCTCTAAGGATCCAAACACCAAAGAGGGAGAAAACCTGTCGAGGGGTTTTCCTTGAGTGGGTACAAGAAGAGGGCGAGAGCAAGTCGAACAAGTGACACTTCCTCTATGCTAGGCTAGGTAGTTCTTCCTCTGGGTTATGTGACATCAGCGGACCCTACGTACAAACACTTGCCCACCGCACCCGTGGTAAGTTCATGTTGTAAAGCCGAACTGACTTTGGCCACCAGACCGCCACTCTCCCAGGTAAAATCATCGCCGATTCTTCCTCGGTAATCGCAGCTTGAATGCAATCCCAGAGGAAGACATCCGTATGCGTCGTCTTGGCAAAGCTGTAGCGATCTGGGAAAGTCTTTTTATGAGCGGCTCGCAATCTTCTAACCACATGTTGCCGTTCGTAAAACCAAAACACCCGGATGAGAACTCTCTGGGTACCATCACCGATGTGCCTGACTTCGGCAATCTCAGCCATTGAAAAGGATTTTGACGACCTGTCGGTCTTGATCCAGACAATGCTCCCAACAGGATAAGTACGGCCTTTGAATGTAACAGAAGAAGTTGCCGTGAGCTCCTGCCAGGGTTTGCAACGGGGAGGATGGATCAATTCGACCCGGAAATCCGCAGTCGTATTATTTTTGACCTCAAAAAATTCTATCGCATTTACGAATCCGTCCATCGTCGCCATGTCTGTAGGGAATGCGTTTGAGTTTCTGGTCCCGGTGTGCTTGTCGTCAACAAGGGCAGCCGTGGCATCGTTGAAGTGACATGCGCAGAACCTGGAAGATGAGGGAAGAAGGTCCTCGGTAAGGAACTTACGGAGAACATCTGTTGCTTCTGGGCGGGCTGTCTCTTCTTCTGCGAGCATCGGTAGAATCGTTCTGCCCCAGCAATCGCAGTAGGCAGGATCATCGAAGCAGCGGTATGCAAACCAAGTTTTGATTCTCCTCATAGCGTGGCCGTATTGAGACCCTGTGTAGTCTCCTGTCGGGTGGTTGCAATGTGCGCGCAAGGCCAGAACCGAACGGCCGTCAAGTACGGTAAGCATTTCCAGATATACGCAGCCCAAGGCAAAAATATCCGCTCGCCGAGCCTGACCCAGTGCAGCCCTTTCACAGCGCTCATGGCGCCATGTCCTTTGGGCTGCATTCATCGTGCCTGGTTGATGTGCGTTGGATCCGACATGGGCCGGCTCTAACGCGGGTGCGGAGCGGAAATCCGTAAAATACACCTCGCAACCGCGGTGGACGATATTATTCAGTTTTACGTCTTGGTGAAGGAACCCATTACTGTGGATGTAGCGAAGCGCGGAGGCTAGGCAGGCAAATCATCCATTCAGCCAGGCCTTGTGCTCCCGAATCTGTTCTGGCCCTCCGGAACCGAACTCTGTCAGGAACGTTTCCAAGTTCCGATCTCCGACCGGGCTCATGAGGATCGAGAACTCGCGCTCTGTTTTGAATGTGCCCACCAAGGTAATGATGTGCCGATGCCTGAGCGATTTCAACGCCGCGATCTCATTCTTGGCCCGTGCTATCCTCTCCGCGCATTTTGAGGTTAAGAGAATTCTCTTGCACACGAAGACGGGGCAAGGTGGAGCATTTAATACGACAGCTTCAACATAGCCGGCGCTGCCGAATCCAAATCGATGTATAGATGTGAACAAGTCTTCGTCTTCATCATTGCCAAGCTCTCGGTGCTCTCCAAGTGGCCAGCCGGGGATGCTCTCTGCATGTATCAAGGCGACGTCCGTTGGCATGTTTATGAATGAAATTTTGGTGAGATATACGCTAAGAGATGCCTAAGAGCGTGGGAAATGATTAGACGGTACGACATAAGTTTGAGCACAGGTAACGTACTTTAAAAAGAAGACCCGCAGCTTACTTGCGACAGTAATATAGACGTGCAGAACGGTAGGGGCAAAAAGTTTAAGCCGGACCAGATAATACTGTCTCAAGGCAGACTCATCAATCTAAGAGCCAGTTGGCATTAAATGGCGATGGGCTGCTGTGCCGCTTCATGGCGTCTCCGTCTGCGCCGCAAGTTATCTGGCCAACTGCCAACCAACTCGTTGGCGGATCCATCCACGACGGCATTGTAATACATTCGTTTGGAAAAGTAGCGTCGTTATTTCCAGCCACGAAGCTGCGATGACCATCAATATAGGAGAGACATAACTTTCCACCCAGCCCTTATAAGACCTTAATCACCTAAGGTACACTTCTGCGTCATTTAATAGTCCAGTCGGCGGAACGAAGATGGTGGGGACAGACAGGCGATCGTTGGCGCGTCGAGATGCACTGCGCGCTTCGAGACCCGGCAAACTGACTATTACGCCGAATAGGCAACGAAAGGCTCGCGTGACCACCGTCCCCGACTTGATTGACTCTCGACTTGCTCGGTCTTTATTTCTCTACCCTATTGCTAGAATGTTCTAGCGCATCCTATACGTATATTGATGATGGAGCAGAAAAGTGAACAGAAAGTCCGTTGATTAGACAAGTAGTGGGTCGTGCTTTGAGTCAAGGCTTGTCATTTCTGTCTTGGCAATTTTCAGGGTTTCCGCGATCCCCGCAGAACTCGCCCCGCTCGCCGTCTTCCTCCAACGCGGTCCATAGTGCAGCTCATCGTACAGGACCTACGATTTCGCGCCTAGCCTGCACATAATCACCAGCATGCCCCCTTCTGGCTATATTCCTAAAGACTGTTAATAGATCGAGCGAGCTACATGAGCAGGTAGCAGTCTCACCTCACTAGAAAACTTTCCTGTACGGCTAACCACCTTACACTCCGTTCTCTTCCGCTTCCGGTTGGGACAAATTATTTCCAACTGCTAAGTTAATAAGCCTCCCTTCGCCCTCGCCTCTGCCCATTTGTAGATTTAACCATATAACGTGTTTCACCAGTGAGCTGGCCACCCCAGTGAGCTGGCCACCCAAAAACCCACCAAAAATCGGAAAAATCGTACCTTGATATCTCGACAACGGCGTAATAATAAATTTCAAAATTCTAAAATTAGTTTTTTATACCTTCTTTAAGACTCTTGTCAAAGTTCTAGAATAATAAGCGTAGCCATTATTAAGATATCGAGTTTTTGGTCCCAATTTTAAGCTGAATTGCTAGATCTCTAGGGCTGCTTAGTGAATTCTTTTTAAAATCGAATAAGAGTGTCAAAATAGGTATAAAAGGCTAAATATGAAATTCTGAAATTTATTATTACGCCGATGTCGAGATATCAAGGTACGATTTTTCCGATTTTTGGTGGGTTTTTGGGTGGCCAGCTCACTGGGGTGGCCAGCTCACTGGTGAAACACGTTAGCTACTATAAAAGTTTCCTGTGTCACCTGCGAGCTGCCGGAAGCCCTTACTTCTACCACCTTGTTATACTTTTCGGAAGAATTACCTTATTGCTCCGTTTCGCTGGTGACCGAATACTACGGCTGCTCATCCTTGTTGGCTGCTAGCGTGTCTTCTTGCTTGCTGTTGTCCTGTGTTGTTCCTTTTTCCTTCCAAGCCTGAACAAGCCCAACGCCCATATAATCCTTCGGCTCCCAACTATCCGCGTGCCCATCGCCCTCCATTGAACCAGGTATCGTCCGTCCTTTCATGCAGGATACACCGTGCCGGTCATTCCTTGTCCGCAAGCCAATTAGCAACGAGTGAGACGCTGGTGAAGGCCTTAGGCTCTCACGCTGCGGACCATGACTTGCGCGTTGTAGGATTGGTTCCGCGCCGTTCGATCAGGTACCGCGCGGCGTCTTCGTGAAGGATGCACTTCGCCGGCCGTCGGATGGTAGCTGAGGAACGCGTCTTGCGGATGGTGGCGGGAGGAGTGGAACGGCGCTGTATATTGTGGGTCGCAATGGAGCGGGCGGTGCCGTTAACCGGAGCGTTTTCGAGCGCGAGTAACGGTGGGGGCGACAAGGCGCGCTGAGGAAGACGTGACGAGGGACGCGTTCCGGCCCGATTCCTTCCGCTCAGCAGATCACTGGTGATCCTGAGCTCCTCGGTCATGATTCTATCCATCTGTCCATTAATCAACCAAAAACAGCAGTAAGCAATTTTACTTCTCCAGACTCTGACCAAGTATGTACTTTCAGGACGTGTAACCTAAAGCTAACACGCTAAGAGATGTCGCTACTTGGCTTGTCGAATGAATTACTCTTGTCGATTGCGGAGAACTTGGAAACAGAAAAAGACATTAATGCCTTGGTCCGGACAAACCAGCGCCTGTACGATCTTCTGAACACCTGTCTCTATCGATACAATATACAATACTGTGGAAATTCTGCATTGTTGTGGGCTGCAAAAGAGGGGCAAGAGACGACAGTTCAAAGGTTACTGGACGAGGGCGCCAACGTGCAGTTGATGGCCAATGGCGGTCGGGCGCCGCATCGGACACCGCTCTCGTTGGCAGCAGGGAATGGAAGAGAGGCGGTCGTGAGGCTGTTGCTGGCGCATGACGGTGTCGACCCCGACTTCAAGGACTATATGGGGAGGACGCCGTTGTCGTGGGCGGCAGAGCAGGGGCATGGGGCAGTAGTGAAGCTACTACTTGCGAGCGAACGCATAGATCCAAACTCTGAGGATCGACAGGGATGGAAGCCGCTGTCATGGGCTGTATGGAATGGGCGTGAGACCGTGGTGAAGCACCTACTTGCTGAGAACGGCATTAACCCGGACTTTAAAGATCGAAACGGTCAGACACTACTATCATGGGCAGCACGGAATGGAAGAGAGGCAGTCGTGAGGCAGTTGCTCGCGCATGATGGCGTCGACCCCAATTCCAAGGACGTCCTTCAACGGACGCCGCTGTTGTGGGCGGCAGAGGGGGGATATGAGGCAGTGGTGAAGCTATTGCTTGTGTATGATGGCATTGAACCCGACTCCAAGGATGAAGGTAGTCGGACGCCACTATTGTGCGCTGCACGAAATAGGTACAACGAGGTGGTGAAGTTACTCCTGGCGAACAAGGGTGTGGACCCGAACTCTAAGGATAAGAGGGGGCAAACACCACTATCATTAGCCGTATGGTATGGGTACGAAGCAGTAACGGATCTACTTCTCGCAGATGACCGTGTTGACCAGAACCCCAAGGACAACGAGGGCCGGACACCACTGTCGCTTGCCGCACGAAAAGGATACAAGTCAGGGGTTGAATTACTACTCGCAAGCGAAGATGTGGATCCTAACTCTAAGGATAACTATAGTCGGACGCCGCTATGGCAAGCTGCACGAAATGGGTGCGATGAGGTGGTGAAGTTGCTGCTCGCGAATGACGGAGTCGACCCGAACTCCAAGGACGAGGATGGCCAAACGCCGCTATTGTTGGCCTTATGGAGTGGACACGGGGTGGTGACGAAATTACTACTCGCGAATAACCGTGCTCACCCCGACCTCAAGGACAACGATGGCCGGACACCGCTGTCGTGGGCCGTACGAAAGGGGCCTGAGGTGGTAGAGCTACTACTTGCGGATGATAGGGTCGATCCTGACTCCGAAGATAAACACGGTCAGACGCCACTGTCACATGCCGCATGCAATGGGTGCAAGGAGGTGGTGGAGCTACTACTCGCGAACAATAAAGTCAATCCCGACTCAAAGGATAAATGTGGTCGGACACCGCTGTCTTGGGCTACAGGGAATGGGCACGAGGGAGTAGTGGGGCTCTTACTTACGGATGATAGGATCGATCCTGATTCCAGGGATAAACACGGTCAGACGCCACTGACATATGCCGCATTCAATGGGTGCGAGGAGGTGGTGAGGTTGCTCCTCGCGAACAACGGAGTCAACCCGAACTCTATGGACAATGATGGCCGGACACCGCTGTCTTGGGCTGCACGGAATGGGCGTGAGGGAGTGGTGGGGCTCCTACTTGTTCAAGATGGTATCGATCCAGACCCCAAAGACGAATTTGGTAAGACCCCGCTGTCGTGTGCGGCAGAGTGGGGGCACGAGGCGGTGGTTAAAGTACTACTCGCGAATGGCGGCGTCGATCCAAACTCCAAAGACATCAACGGGCGGACGCCACTATCAACAGCCGCACTAAACGGGCACAGGACGGTGGTGGAGCTGCTACTCACGACCGAGGGCGTCGATCCGAACTCCAAAGACATCGACGGGCGGACGCCACTATCAACTGCCACACTAAACGGGCACAGGACAGTGGTGGAGCTGCTACTTACGACCAAGGGCGTCGACCCAGACTCCAAAGATAATGATGGATGGACGCCGCTTTTGTTGGCTATGGTGAGTCGGCATGATGAAATTATAGCCCTACTCACCAATCGCATAGGCTCCTAGTTACTTCTTTTTTTTTTTTTTTTTTTTTGCGGAAAGACCCAGCCACAAGGTGCAGAGTGGTCGGCCTCAAGATCGGGAGCGTCGGTTTCGGAGGCAGATTGCAACGCGCTTCTCCCAACTGAAACAACTATATAGAAGCGTGAGCATTGTTACACGTATGGATGAATCCTTCACATCCCCTACGAAGATTTGTTGTCATAATAGTATTAACCTTGTGAATATTTTGAGTCTGAAACGTGGGATAGCGGACCGACGGGAGAATGGATTGAAGCATAAGGACACCTACTTTAGATAAAGGGAAGTGCATTCAGATGCCTATTAAACAACTGTGGAGCCATTTTTGTTGCATGAAACCGGGCGTCTGCCCCGAGGAGCTGTTGAACATAATAAAATTGCTCAACTGATGATGTTGTGGCGCCACTCTAAAAATTGGTCCCTCTATGGACGATTGAAGGTGGAGACTTGAGTGAATTCCTGCTTATCAGTCCGTATGTTTCACAGCAGGTCTGCTGATAAACGATATCTCCCGGAGGAAAACATGGCTCCCGATTCTGTGGCGGCAAGTGGCATATAAAAAAACTGAGACACCGCGCCACAAATTTTACGTTATCCGAAGACAGTATTCAAGATCGTCATGCCCTGCAAGCGCTGTCTTGTCTGCACGAAAGCTTGTCAGTGAGCAGGTGCAACGAGAAGAAGGAATGCATGTGGAAGGGAGCGAAGTATTCTTCCAAGGAGATACTCCCTCGCGACGAACATATGTAGGGATAAAACAGCTTATTCCCTAACATGCGGCTCCCGCTCACGCATTGGTATCTATGTACAAGACCCCTGCAACACCGAAGATTTCGAACACTATCCTCTACCAACCACCGCCGGCCACCAAATCGAAAAAGAGAGGAACACGCACTGTCGTGTGCCCTCACTCGTCCCCGTTACCCAAATAAGCTCGAGGCCAGATACTCCCAACTCCTAAACACGCCACTCCACCCTCCCCGCACCAACCACCTCTCGCCCCCAGCGGATCTCCAGGGCCGCTCCGCCCGCGAGCGCGTGCGGGGGACGCACGGCGAATGAAACCGCACAGAAGAAGCTCATAAGTACGTGCCTAACTAACTACGTACCAGCACGGTAGCACCGACACCAGGTCCGCAGACTCACAAACCCCAAAACGTGAAGCGGCCACGAGAAATTTTCGTCTCGACGCGAGGCGCGATATGTTCAAGGGAAAAAATAAAAGAAAAGGTCACATGCAAAGGCGGTGGGTGGAGAGGGCACGAGATGCCTTGCCGGAATAGGTCCGCTGCCATTCGTTGGCCGCCGCCACCGCCGCCTTCCCGTTTCCTCTGCGGGGAGCACGTGCTCGTTGGGGGCGGAGAAAGCATGATAAATGATGATGATGACGATGACGATTCGATGCACGACTCTGGCTGCTAAGAGCGGAGCACGGGAGTGGGCAGTGTCGCGTGTAGTCTGGACAAGTCCATGGCTGGTTGGTGTGCCTTGATGTATGTACCGCATCAGGCGGCACGTAGAGCATCTGAGCAGGAACAGTGAAAGCCGTCCCTGAGGGAGCAGAAGAGCGCTAGAAGTCCGCCGACACGCCGGCTCGCACATCACGGCGGAACACGAGTGGCAAGTAGCGGAAGAGCGGCGCGCGGAAAAGTAGAGTGGGGCCACAAAGCTGGGCGGGACGAGATGTCAGCGTCGTGTGGGCGGTTGCGGTCCACTGTATGTACCAACCCAAACAACGTGTATGCATGGACTGAGTCAAGTCAATAAGCTTGGTGCGATTGTGCTTGTTTGGCGGCTTTCGGGGGCGATCATGTTCTTGTCAGGCCACCAAGCAGCATATCTGTTTAGGGTACTGACAAGCGTCCATGGTGCCCGCACATCTTGGAGGCTGGCTGCCATCCCGCGGGGTGCCGAATCATGATAGGAGTGGGCGCAGTTGTGGATATTGTAGGAAAACGGAACGTCCTAAGTATGCAGTGCGGGAAGGAACTCAAGATCGCCTGGTATGATTCCAGAGTATCCAGAAATTTGACTTGGGTGCGACTAAAATTTCCTGTCAATAATTTCACGCGACTGAACGCTTTTCTTTTCATCCGTTGACTGCGTACGATATAACCATATATCGCCTGTCTTCCCGAATCTAACACGACCGCTGGCCACAATCCTGCCTGAGGCAATCCGGAGCCTTGTGGACGACAGGTCTCACTTGTATTTTTGAACGGGGCGTCGATCGGCTTCGGAGTGGGCGGAGAAGGCTGATAGTCATGGTGCCCTTGAGTGCCTATGGTCTCGTGAGCGCGGGCCGTCATGTGATGACGGCCGGTGCGGGTGCGGCTAAGGTACCGTCCCGCGGTATGCGGTAAGGAAGAGAGGTCCTGGGCGGTTTCATGAGCATGGCATTGGTCAATTTGCCGGAGATGTCTCGGATAGATGGACGTGGCTGCAGCAGTCGGGCTGCACCCCCAAAGTAGAGGCAGAACTGACCCGGTCTCTGCCATGGGTATGGGCCTAGATTGTGCTTGAAGTTCCCGGACCCGAGAGCTGTTGATTAGTCGGAAGGCTGGTACCTTGGGCGGGAATGGAGAAACACGATATGAAGTGTTAAGAGATGGAATAGAAGTACATGAGAGAACTCTAAGACCCAGGTAGCCACCGGAATTTCCTGATGAATTAGCTAGAAAAGGCTCTCATGTATGTGCAAAGGAAGTTCAAGCCATCCGCCGCCAATAACTCCTGAGACGAGTCTCCAGAACCCCTTGAGTCCGAATTGCACACCAGAAATACACCAAAAACAATAGCCACGCACTGTGCGTCAGAGCAATGACTGAAAGTCGTGTGAAATAATAGTCTCCAGCGTCTCTACATGGAGGCTGGACAAAGGGAGGAAACCTGAAAAAGAGAAACCGGGGAAAGCAGTCATGGTCGTTCATGGCGTCATTTCCAGTTCTTGAGAGGCTCGCCAGGCCGGTTGAAGAGTACAGCCACCTGCTACCGTGAAATTGCCTTCATCTAACTGTCGTCAATTCTCCTCGAATTGAAGTGTCGCTGCCTCAGCTGTCACCGTTTTGGTCGGCTTTGTCGCTTTGGTTCTGAAACTCCTCCGGGACAATTCCAGCATTCTGACAAGCCTTTTTCCAAATCTCAACCTCGGCCCAAGCGCGCTGACAATCTGCTTTAAACTTGTCACAACTGGCACTGAGCTCGGTGATGGCTTGCTCAGTCAACAATTTCTCGAGAGTCCACTTCTCGATATTCTGAGACTCGTTCTCCTTGAGCTGCGTGATGAACTGTACAGCGCGTTGGAGAATCGAGCCTTTGTTCTTCTCGCAGCCAGGAACGATTTTAGCGAGCTCGTTGATACCTTCGTTGATGGTCTCACGGCGACGTCTCTCCACTATTACAGAGTTAGCTTACCTTCAATCAGACCAGTTTGCCGTGGTTCACGAACCTTCTTTGTGATTGTCCCGGCGTATCTTGTGCCATTCCTCTGAGCCAACCGCCGGTTTCTGGTTACCCTGGGTGGGCGGAGAATCATTCCCCTGCGCGGGTTGAGAATTTGATTTGTTGAGAGCATCCAGGCCGTAGTCAGTCATGCCATGCGACGTCTGATGCATGTTGTGGTCTCCCATACTGAATGAAGAGCCAAGAGCGCGGTCGCCCTCTCCGCCAGCACCTTGATTCTGGAACGACAATTCTGTTGCTTGAGGAACCGTCATCTGGAAGTGGTGGGACAGTGCGGCAGCAGCGGTGTCGCTAGCGTTTGTTGGATTTCCAGTGCCATTCTGGTGTAGGCTATGATCATTCGCATGCTGTGCTAGCTGACTGAAATCTAGGTCAGCGTTGGTGTGGTGGTGAATATCGTCTTCGCCAGCCCCGGTGGTGTGGTGGCCGGTGAGGAAGGCAGCGCTGGACTGGTCGTTCAGACCGGCTGTCGCGTTCCCAGCGGGGTTTCCAGAGCCAGGTGATACGCGTTGGAATGATGAACCACGGGCAGCATCACTGGGCGCAGGCCTGCCGCTTGAAGGACCCTGATCCAGAGAACTGCGCTTCCTCTTGTTGTTCTGCATGGCGCTTGCGTCTGCGACCTCGGGCTTAGCCTCGGATTCCGGATAGGTAGCGACGTCGGTCATTCTGTTGTCGTGGTCCTCGTGCGATCAGATGTTGGGTTTTGCGGCGATTTCAACGGTCGGCAGCTCCCAGGACTGCAGCTCTAAGCGTATTCTGCACAACGGTGCGTCGTACGCAAAGAGAGAGGCAGTTATAAGCTGATGCTGGAGTGGTGTCACAAGGCTGGTATGCAGACAGCCGATGCGCAACAGCTGAATAGCTGGATCCTGTGACGGGTGTTCTTCCAGCGGCAGGGCGTTTCTTGCAGCACGGTCGCTTGTTCGCAGGAGCAAACCTCGGGGGTACAGTACTGGTGGAGGCTGGACTATTGGCAAGGACCCTGTAGTCTACGTGACAGTTGTTCGACGGTGGAGCCTCTGCAAGAGGTATCGAGCGATAGCACAGAGCTCGATGAGGAAGAGAGGCACTGTTAGGGGCCTGGCGGGAGTTGATTATTAGCATGTGTCCTACAGCGAATCTACAGTACGACGTCGAGGCAGAAGAACGTCCGATTGGCGCGTATAGATTGCTTCCTCGCTGTGGGACCAAGCTGTCAATTGCTTAGGGAGCAGCTGGGCCATGGCCGCTGCCACTCACACGGAAGGCTCGTCGCTACCGTCGGCGCCAGGCCGCGTTCGTGCGTGACGGGTGATGAGGCGACGCGAGCGGACGCGACATGGTGATTCGGAGCAAAGCGCGTGGAGCTTCGCGGCAGCGGGCAGCAACATGGCCAGGAGAGCGGGAGCGGAGTCGGGGGCAGAGCCGCAGAGACGACGGCCCCGGAGGGCGTCGGGCTCGGTATGCGCGACCAGAAAAGCTCCAAGACCGTGTCGAGCAGATGGAGACTTACCCGCTTTGATGTTTCGTGAGGCCGCTGACTAACGACAGCCTTGGTCCGTCCAGACAACAAGAAGACCGTGATCGCAGCGCGCTCGTTCGAGGCGGAGAGCGGCAAACAAAGAGGGCGTAGCTGGCGGCGGGCGCAGAGGGCGCGATGGGCTCGTCTGCAGCGGAGAGAAACGCAGCGGCTCTTCAACGAGCAACTGTTCGATGGTATTCGTGATGAAGGGAAAGTCTCCCGTCAGGTGACTGTGAGAGCGCGGCGCGTGATCTGGGGCGGACGACGCTCATAAAAGGCGGCGGTGGGCTGGTAAGACGAGCTAGGAGCGAGGGCGGACGGGGCGCGGAGTAGTCCGAGCGCTGGGAGGGTTGGTGCCGAGACGTAGCGGCGCCGGAGCGGGTCGGGAACGCAAGCATCTGCTCTAGCTGGAGCACACAGCAAGCGACAGATATCTGTCGGTCCTCTACTTGCCAGGCGCGCCGGGCCCAAGGCGGTTGTTATGCTGCGTTGCCCCCGGCCGGCCCGCCGCCCGCGAGGGCTCACGCGGGCGCTGACTGAGGTGCATCGTCGCGGCTGCCGCATGGCCGAGGCAGGCAGCTGGAGGCCCGCAATCGAGGCAAGCAAGCAGCCCGCGCCCGCGCCAACCACCCGCCGCCGCCGCCGCCGCCGCTGCTGCTGCTGGGCCCGTCGCGTTGCGGTGCATTGCTCTCCAGGCTTCAGCATCGCGAGCCCCCAGGCCCGGTCCGCCCGCAAAGATTACTGCTCTCATCTGCACCGCAAATGCACCTGTGGTCTCGTGGCCGCGGCGATACCGCCATTCCTCGCCCTGGCCTGCTGGATACCACCTCCGTGTTCCACTTCGCACCACACCTGGGTGCCGTTCTGGGACTAGCTGCATCCTGCACCTTCACGTGCCGCTTTTGCGCGTCGTGATTGTCGCCCACGCCGTCCTCTGAGTGGCGGGACCCCAGGCGCAGCTCGACTGCGATAGACACCGGGTCCAGCCACAGAGGCTGTCGTCCGCCGCGCTCGCCAGGTTTCATCGCCAGACATCCCTCGCTCGACGCCCCCACACCTGCAGCCGTGCCGTGTCTGGGGCACGCGGAAAAACCATTTCCCTACCTCGACTGCCATCCGATAGAGAGTCACAACCACTGCTGAGGGATGTCTTCGCTGCTGCTGTCCGCATTTTGCCCCCGCCAAGCCTCTGTATGGACCATCCCGCCCGCCTGGATGGCTCTGTGACGCGACCCCTGCCTGTCCGCCATGACGGCAGTCGGCATGGCCTGCATAAGAGCGCCCTCGGTCACCGTCACAAGGCCGTTGGGGTGCTCTCGTATATCTTCTGTCATTCCCAAAAAATCGAATGAGACGGCCCGCTTCTGGCATGGGGGCAAGCCAGCCGCCATGCTAAGCCCCAATCCAGGTCGAGATGCTGCTGTGCCGCCTCCACTTGATCCGTCGATCTGGCGACGCCTCTGGCTGATCTCTCCCATTTGCCAATGGCTGTTTCTATCTTGAGCCCCAGATACGGCCAGAAGCTGGGGCTCTGCCGTCTCTCGCCTCGGGACCACCACCTCCGTCCGTACTCACGCCTACCTTCCTTCCAGGACTGCTTGCACATCATGACGATCGCCCACTTTCAACACCAGCCCCTTGCCTCACCGGGTAGTGTTTTCCGTTCGGTGGATTTGATCATATGCCTCTCATCACCTGCTGAAGTAAGCTGAAGTTGCGGAGTAGACATACCTTTATACAATGTCCGATACGTTGGCACGGAAGCACAAGGCGGCAGGATCTGGCAGTGCAGCATCTCGAAGTCTGAGATAGGCATATCTCGAGCAGAAATGGGTCTCCTGAATTAACCGGTCGGTTCTTTACCAATTAAGGAGGTCAGGTCTAGTCATGCGTGATCAGGTAATTTCTTATATCCTTAGCCAGCGTAGGTTACGCTCCGAGCATTTACACACAGGCGAAACCGGGATACGCGCAAACGAGCGCGCAGAAGCAGTAAGATACAATCCACTACTCATTTGTGGAAGTATTAAGACGTATGGACACAATCTACCTTTATTGAGGAGTCGGACTACCAGCTATCCGCGATGATGCGCAAGGGCAACCATCGAGTGTTTCTCCTTCATCTCATCATACTACCTTATGCAACGCAAATGATGAACCTAGTTGCGGAGTCTGCGGACGACGCAGTTCATCTCGCAATCGACTTCCCCTTCATGGACCTCGCCAGTCGGGACCCTACCAAAAGTGCCTCACTCCTTCGCGCACCTCGATAACCTCGAGGGTGCATCATCTCTGATTGCATCATCTCTAGAAATTTACAAACGAATCGCTGACGAATCCCTTGAATTCAATACCGCGCCGTGCTTGCCGTGCGGAGAACTTGTATGCCCGGCTTGCGCTTGCGAGTTAAGTCCGAGGTGCGTCTGCTTGACCACGGTCATCGCAAATACTAACCTATATTAGCTGGTGTCATTTCCTCTATGCTCTAGCCGTACCCTCAAGATTCGTACTCCTTTAGACGCTGCTTCATCTCCGTTCCTTGACTTGTCTGTTTCCATCCCGACAGCTTGGACCGGCAATTCGGCTCAGGCGAAGTAGTGTTATCCTGCGAGAAAAATTCACCAAGTCATGAAAACAACAGGGCAACAAAGCATCTGGGGGGACGCATGATCACCGTAGCCCTGTCCATGATAGATATGGGTGGAGCTTCGACTTTTCCCGACCGGACCAATGAGGCAGTTGTCCTTCCCAGTCGATGGCCGTGAAGGCCAATCATACTCCACAATATCCTCACCTATGACCCGACCGCTCGCTGTCTGTCCGCTCAGTCTTACATCCTAAAATTCCTTCACCAGGCCAGCTCAGTCAACATTGTCGCGGAGGTAGATACGAGTGGGAAGTTGAGGCGTTGGGCTAAAGTCGATCTTAGTGACATTCGCATACGGGCGCAGCTTCTACTGCCCTGGAGACACCGAAGCAGCCAGTCTAAAAGGTTGGTGCGGTAGGGCAGGGCACGAATGTGGGGTCCGCATCGTTCGCGAGTGAGGGAGAGAGATGCTAGTGAATGTCATTGTCGTCGGCGTCGTGGGAAGTGCCAGGCTGGGAAGTCACAAGCTGCCGCTGGCACCTACTTATACTTATCCAAACCCGCCTCCTTTACCTCACTCTTTCTTCTGCTCTGCCTTCTACATTATCGCCTGAAACCCTTCCTTGCTACTGCAGACACCACGGACGATGACGCGCACACTTCTTTTGCTGGTGCTCTTTTTTGCGCTGGCAGTCGCCCAAACCGCAACGTCTGATGACCTCTTCGAGGCTAAGCTTGCAGAGTCTCCTCTTCTGCGTGGAGTCAACCTTGGCGGATGGCTCGTTCTTGAACCGTTCCTCACGCCGGAGCTCTTCACGAATGGCGCGGTCGATCAGTGGACTTTCGATCAGAAGCCCGGATCCGACAATCTTCTCCGTAACCACTGGGACACATACTGCACCGAGGCCGACATCAAGAAGCTCGCATTATACGGTATCAGTGCGTAAGTCATAGCGTAGCAGGATAGGAAATGAGATCTCTGCACTTATTTGCTTCAAGGGTTCGCATAGGTATTGGGTTTTGGGCCTACGACAATGCAGGCACCCCATACCACTCTGGCGCCGATGCTTACCTCAGCCAGGCCATCCAATGGGCAAAGAATGCCGGTCTGCTAGTAGCTATCGAGCTTCATGGAGCACCTGGATCTCAGAATGGAAATGCCTGCTCAGGTCACAAAGGAGAGTGGGAGGTATGTGTGGAAAGGACCCTCCAAGAGCAGCAAACGCTTACAATATTTTCAGTGGCAAAGCGGCGCCGTCAATCTCAACCGTACGACGAGCGTACTCGAAACCATAGCGCAGAAATACGGTACGAAGGAACTCGCCAGCACAGTCATATCCATTGAACTGGTGAATGAGCCCACGAACACGCCACCCAACGCCCTCGAAGTTACAAAGGCTTGGACGAAGACTGCCTACAAGGTTGTGCGTGCGGCTGCAAGCAACAAGGACTTGCGCATCGTCATGCATGACCAGTGGGTCACTCCGAAGAATTGGCTCGACATCAATGAGGCTTTGAACGGTCCGAATCCCGACTCCTTCGTTCTCGATGTCCATCATTATCAGATATTCATCCATGGAGATCGGCACCTCGACCAGCCTGGCCACATCAAGAAAGTCTGCCAGTTCGCCAGCGAGCAGCTCGCGCTGGCCAAGCAAAACCGACTGCCGATCCAGGTTGGTGAGTTCAGCGGCAACACGTTCATCTGCGTCAACCCGGACGGCAGCACCTTCGCAGATCCTGCTGGCACTGGCAAGGTCTGCAAGGTCGCGGGTTGCCAATGCGAGACGGATGGCGGGATTGCGGTGGACAAATGGGGGGATGCGATCACTCAACAGGTCCGGCGGTATGTGGAGGCGCAACTGTATGTGTTTGAGCAGTACGCTGGAGGATGGTTCTTCTGGAATTTCAAGGGGCCGGGCTCCTGGGGGTTCATGACCGGCGTGGAGAAGGGGTTCATTCCTCAACCACTCTCTGATAGGCGCTACCCCAATCCGTGTTTGTAGCCCTATTGTAACAGTCGCGTCAGCAAGCACATTTATCTCCGTTGAGGGCTCTCTCGCTATGGTATTTTGATAGAGTTGCTGCGAAGCATATCCTCTAGTCAATGCATTCTGAGGAGCATCAGCGGTAACGGACAAGAACATAGCATTGTCTGGCTCCGAGCTGTCCACATTCAGAAGAAAAGGAGTATTTGTGGACATCGTGCCCTTTTGATATTCGGGGTGAATGCAACGTAAGCGGGGTCGGGTCTCCTTGCGAGTAGTCAGGCTCCAGCAAACAGGTTGCTCAGCGGTCCAAGCGGCAGCTTCGGGAGGGGAAATGCGCGCTCGATCGGGAACAGTGATACTATGCTCTCGCATAGCGACGCACGTAAAGAGACGCTTAGCTTCTAGACGCCTGCTCACGTAGATCATCACGATTGCAACTTTACAGTCTTGACGGGGGATGCTTAGCCAGCCGGACCAAAATTGCCTTGCTGCCTGGACGGCGACCAGTTGCTTTACAGTACATGATCGCACAGTTGGCCCGGGCGTCGCGATGACAGCTGTGGGCTTGGCGTGTGCACGGTTGTGCCGGCGTCCTCGCGTCGCGCTCTGCTCGGGCACATTGGAGCTTTGCCTCGACACCTAGAGCCTCGCTGAGCATCTTCCTACTTCCCCGTTTGCACCTTCACCCTGCCTCCCTGGCGCGCCCATCAGCTTTGCTCTCCAACGCACACCACACCACACAGCACGCTTCCATCGACCGCACCATCCCGCCAGAATGTCTGGTAACATCTCCAACCCGCCCAGCTCAGCTCCCACCGAGTCTAAGAGCGCGCGCAAGAAGAAGGCTAAGGCTGAGGCCGCTGCCGCTACTGCCGCTTCTGCTGCATCGCCTGCCACCCCCTCCAAGGATGTCCAGACTCCCGTCGAGGGCAGCGTCAACGGCGCTGACGACTCCGAGAGCCCATACATCCGGGACCTTCAGAAGTACGCCCACACCCGAAGCTAACTCCTCAAACAAGGTCAATTTGCTTCTGAAGCTAACACCTCACCAACAGGAAGCTCCGTAATGTCAACAAGAAGCTCGTAAGTGCTCTCACACGACCACCTTCTAAGGTGGTGCGAGGGCGAGCGTCAGGGCTAACTTGGGTAGAACGCTATGGAAAAGGTCAACTCTGTGATGAAGGAGAACCCGAACGTTTCCCTCGACGATCTCGTGGCCCAGAAGAAGATCAACAACGACCAGAAAGCCCAGGCGCTGAAGAAGCCCCAGCTTGAAATCGACCGCGAACAGCTGGAGGAACAGCTAGCCCAGTACAAGAAGATCCAGGACGAGTTCCAGACCAAGCTTGTTCGTCAGAAGGAGACGTCGGAGGCAGCACATGCAAAGCAGTTGAAGGAGCTGGAGGACAAGATCAGGGCTGAGGAGGAGGCCAAGGCCGACAAGCTCTTCAAGCAGCGTGTGCTCATCTTCTCCCAGTTCCTGCGCTCTGCTGCTGCCAGGCGTCAGCAGGGAGAGGAGGAGACGGAGCTTTCCAGGGCGTTTGAAGGCGCCCTTCTGCAGGTCTACGGTGGCAATCCGGAGGCTGTCGAGGCTGCAGAGAAGCTCATGAACGGTTCTGATGACCACGTCATTTCCACCGAGGGCCTTGAGCTTTCCATTTCTTGTAAGTGCAAACGTGATCTTCTCTCGGCGTAGCTGACCCCAGTGCAGATGCCGAAGTTAAGAAAGCCTCCGTCGAGGACGCTCCTTTCGCCGCCGAGGAGGCCTGGGTCGACAATGTAGCCCAGGCCGATGCGGCCCCGCCGACCTACGACGCCGCTGTTGGTACCGATCCCACCGTTGCCCACGCCGGGCTGACCGAGCTCGATGCCAAGGCCCCCACAACTAACGGTGACCCTGCCGCCGAAGCCTCCGCTCCTCCCGCCGCTAGCGTCGACGACACTGCCGCAAATGCTGCGGGTGCTGATCAATGGGATACCAAGGTTCCTGGCTCTGACGATCCTCTCGCGGAGAGCTTCGAAATGGTCCCTCGCGACCCCGCTGAGACTGAGGCTGTTCACGAGCCAGCTCCCGCCGCCAGCACCCAGAGCTGGGCTGAGGATGCTTCAGCCGCTGCTGCCGCCCCCGCTGCAGCTGAGCCTACTCCTGCCGCCGCTGAGTCTGCACCGGCCACCAACGGCGATGGCTTCCAGGAGGTCCCCTCAACCCGCGGCGGTCGTGGCCGCGGAAACTTCCAAGGCGAGCGCAGGGGTGGTTACCGTGGCCGTGGTCCTCGCGGTGAGGGTCGTGGACGTGGTGGCTATCGCGGCGATCGTGGTGATGGCTACCGTGGTCGTGGTGGATTCCGTGGCGGTCGCGGCCGGGACAACCACCAGGCTCAGCCTTCGCAGTAAACCCTCACACGCTGGTGCATACTCGTCAATTCGGGCAAAATTGGTCAATTCACGAAAGCCTCCAAAGCAAAGAACATGTACGAGATTCGCATGCGGTCCTCTTACCACGACTTTCTTTTCGGACGGTTTGATGTAGCGGGTTCGTTTCTGAGCATTTGAGCGATCTAAGTCACGGTGTTTACGCGGATCGATCTTCGGGCCAGAGGCAAATGAAAAAAGAAAGCAAGGAAAAGAGTGCGAGTAAGAAATCATTCACATTAGTGTCACCAAAACCACACAAAAAAAACCTTGCATAGCATTGGAGCCTGGTAAATGGTGCAAAAAGTTCTTTTCTGGGACTGGGACTGGGAGTGGGGGCCAATTTTCCTTATATCTCTTCTGTCTCATGAAATGGGTTTCGAATCTTTTTTTTCTGAAAGAAGAAAAAAAAATCATGGTTGCAATGGATGACAGGGCTTCGATTCACCTGCTTGATTACTGATTACTTCTCGGTCGACAATTTTTTGTTTTTTTCCTCAGCTACTACTTCGCCGCCTTTTGAGGAGTCTGACACTATGGTTTTTATTCAAACGAGGAAATTGGCTTCGTCTTGTTGAGGTTTGTGGTACTTCTTTTCGTTTTTTTGTTACCTTCAGTATCGAATCAAAAGTGCGTGCTGTGAGGAGTTCTTTTTGTTCGAGATTATTGACTGCGTGAGACAAAGTTGCTTCCGCATCTTGATGGATTCTTGAGGTCTCCTTCCGTTCTCTTCGCGCGTTATAATCTTTTTTTTTCCCTTGTGCGCTGCTTCTTTGCTTCGAGACTATTTCACTGCGCATACTGTTCATGCTTCAATATGTAAAAGTGATCAGGCACGATCGGTTGAGGCTGAGCGTCCATTGCGGACATACCTACACCGAGATATATCACAAGCTGTTGGAAACAAGAAAATGGAGTTCACGTACTGAATATGATCATATCGGACAACGAGGCTTTTCTGATCATACGTGGCAGGCTGGCCTGTCAATCGATGGTATGTTTCATGCAAGGCAGATTCGGGAAAGCGGGGAAGGGAAGGCTGGACGGAGCTGCACTCCAATGAATGCATGGGCCGCAGCTGGAAGGCTGAGTGAGGAGCTGCACATCTGCACACAGCCTCGTCCTGCGCGTGCTCGGGGGAGAGAGTGCGTGGGCGTGGCGGCGGCGCAGCTGCTGACAGCCTTAAAGTCTTGCGCTGCCGCTCGTCCTTCTCTTTCTTGTCCGTCTCCGCCTTTTCCGCCTTTTCTATCCTGCTACTGCCTACTGCCTCAGGCAAATCTTTTTCCGTTCCATGGATGGACTGTCTGGTGCGGCTAGCGTGGCTGGTATTGTATCGCTGAGCGTACAATTGACGGAGAGTATACACAAGATGTACGTTCGACTCATGATGTTCCAATTTGAAGTGGATGACTAAGGCTGACCAGAGATGCAGATGCAAGTTTCTTTCTGCATTCAAGCATGCTTCCGAGGATATCGAAGATATCATCGACGATCTAGAGGTGCTTAGCTGCGTTATCGCGGAGATCCAGCGCTGCGAAGAGCTGTTCGGACAGCATTATGCAACCTCGAAGGCAATACTGCGGTGTCAGCGGCAGGCACATGCGTTGGAGCGGATGACCACGGAGTGGAAAATAGAGATGGAGAAGGATAGCAAGTGGCGCAGAGGTCAGGCTGCGTTCAAGAGTGTGCTGAACGTGGAGAAGGTGAAGGAGATGAGGGTGAAGATTGGTGAGGCGAAGGGAACGTTCTCGTTGGCATTGCAGGCTTCGAACAGGTATGCATTGTTTTCACGTGAATCTCTTTTACTGTATCAACTGACTGTTCACGGCTGCAGTCGTGCTTATCATACGGAATTCGTCGCCATCGTGCAGACCGTTCGCCGACTGGGAGGTCAAATGCCGCAGATGGATACATCGGAATCCAGTCTTCAATCTTTGGTTCATATGACCTGTGGATATGGTGAGCAATACCCTTTTCGTACTCGATGGAATAGGACTGTGCTCATCGGATGACATTCACTCCAGATTCCTGTCTATCTCAAACAGCGACATCTTCCGCCCTATGTTCCCCTGCCCTACGGCACCTGCCACGACGAATCATTTCCCGGGAGACAACATCGTGGTATAGCGATGGGAGCTGGATACAGAGTATTTTCGGATCACTTTCATACAAGCACATCTCACAAACCGTGGAAGGGCAATTCTCGGAAGAAGGTGAAGTGGCTGTGACACTAGTTTTCGAACCTGCATGGTGGCTTCAAGCACTTGGTCTCAACAGACTTCTTCGAGCGCAGATTGAGAGGACGTCCCGGAACGGGTGGAAAACTTCGTTACGGCCACAGCAGGTACGTTTTGCTTCCACTCCGCCCCATTTTTTCTCTTCGTCCAGCTGTGTAGGTGAGTTATTAATACGTCTCTCAGCTCATGTCGCAAGAACTACTCGACACTGTGGATGAAGTCATTTCGAGGGGAGATCTGGATAGCCTACGGACAATGCTATGCTCTGGAGAAGTCACCATCCGCTCAGTAGATTCTTTCGGCGGAAATCTACTTCATGTAAGTCTTCCAGTAACGCTTTCACTGCTCTGCCATCAGAATACTCACGAGCTTAGGCCGCTGCGTATTACTCACAGGCGGACATTTGTGAATTTCTGCTCGAGGCCGGTGTTGATAAAGACGATGAAAATGTTTACAGCAAGTGAGTCTTTACTTTCAGAAATGCAAGTCATTGACTGACAACTACATAGCACAGCATTCGACATGATTGTGCTCCAGCCTGAGGCCAGTAGGAAACACCAGCTGGATACCATGAAGGTGTTTACGGCGGCAGGCGAAGACTTTATGATATATGACTCCCAATTTTGGTGGTTTCAGCTCTTCTACGCTTTAAGGTCCAACGAAAAAGAACCGCAGCCTCCGGAAGACCCTTTATCCTGGCTGTTCCAGCATTTCTGCTTCGTTGCTAGCTTTCACGACACGAGAACTCCCCTGCCCTGGTGGGCGTACGTCGTTGGATGCAATATGTTTGACGGCTCAGATGAGACTCATCTATTGCAAATTGCCTTCCGGGCAGAAATTAGTATGGAAGTTAAGAGATGGGCTTTCTTAAACCGGCTGTTCAGTCATAAACCGTGGGAGGAGGAAATAGCCCGTATATGGCTCAGTGAGTTGGGCTGTCTTCACTTTAAGATCCAGGATCCAGAAATCTTAAAAACCTACACACTCTGTTCTAGGTCGTTGGGCTCCTGCTGGCATTTCAGCTCCTTGCAAGAATTCTTTCGTTTCAATCAGATTCCCATCGAGGAATTTGTTTGCAACGAGCTCCCCCTCTTGCAGGAAATCGACGACGGGGCCCATGAATCCTGGACCGAGGAGGCTCTAACGGCTTTGTTCAACTGGGACTGCAGCCATTTAACTTTAAGAGAAATGGAGCCGTGGCACAAGGAGTGCTTGACTTGTTCAGACTCTGCGTACTGGTGGGCAGGTTATGCGGGAAATACACTGTGGAACCTGAGCGTCAAGCAGATCAAGGAGGGAAAGAGCCCGGACGGCCCTTTTGATAGAGAAGAAAAGCAGTTGGCCAACAAATGGAGGCGCTACTACGAACGCAGCCGCACGGAAGGAATTTGTTTCAATTGTATGCGGGAAGAGGAGAAGGCGCACTCTGAACCTCATGAGGATGGCTTTGAGCCATCCCCACTGCTGTTGGATATCTGATTGCTGTTGCGTCCTAACCTCGAGACCTGTATATCAGATTTCGTATGCACAGAAAACAGATAATTTTGGCTTCATTGAACGCATTCCTGATTCTTGAAGATATCTGCCTATGGAAGCACCTGCCCAATTACGCTGATGCCTGCTGCCCTTCTGCAACGGAGGAAAAACAGAGATGCCTTGCGCGTTCTCATTGCAGTGCATCTGAGGCTCAAAGCACGGAGGGATGCCGCTTTGGCCGAGGCGGGAACGTCGTGATGACCAACGAGACTGCCACAGGTCCCGCAAGAGAGACCGCCGGTATGCATGCGAAGTCGGAGTAGCTGACCAGACGTAGATGTTCGCGAGACCATTCTTACACGTACATTCGGATGCGTGTTTCGACTCGGTACGTGCAGAGTGATCGGAACCGGCTCATGTGCTGGAATCTCCAGCGAAGCCAAGCGAGACGCGCCATACCCGATCGGGCATTGCAACAGGACAAAAGTTCTTCGAGCCTTGTGAGTGCACTACTCTGGCGTTCGAGCTCCCCATACGATTTGTTCGAGAGTTATGAAGGCTCATCCTACTGGTGACGCCTAGATGGTCCCACGACCGGAATTGTCTGAATTACGATAACAAGCCGCATACCGATGTTGCAGGTGAAGAACAGCAGGAAGGAAAGAAATCGCTCTCATGTGCAACGAGTATGCTATCGCATACGAGCTTCATACTTTAGAATATCTGGGTGCCCCATTGTATGTGACTCGACTCACTTTAACGATAGCGCATACTCAAAGCTCACAGCGCTTCAGTGACATCTCACGGCAGCGCCAAGCCGAGGTAGCGAAAATAAGCACGGTTCTGTCGATTGCAGCAGAGACCGTCATTTACCTCTGGGTGTTTCGCGGGCATCATAGTTGTCTTAGTTTATCGATCGGGGAATTTCAGGCGCACTTTCAAGCCTGATCCGGGCCTGACTGGAACTCGCCGAGGTGCCCTGGCCCGCTCTTTCAGAAATGTGCGACAGGTTAAGGGGTTCCGTGCAGACTCCTATAGATGGGAGCGGCCGTGCTGGGACATGCCAAACGCGTAGACCGGTGGTATACTCATCGTGACGGGCTGCTTTGTCTCAGTGAGGCGTGCTGGGTGGGGGGCGAGGCGGACCTCCGCCAGAATGCCCCGCACCCTGACGGAGAGGGGCGCGAGGAGGAGGAGCGGAGGTTACACGCGGGGGTAATCTGGTGCGGGAGATCTGCTCGCTTGAGATCGAGCGTGTCAGCAACCTGGGCACTGGAGGGGTACGAGGGGGTTGCCCATCGGCGCTCACGGACCAGCGGCCGGAGAGGGCAGACAGGCACACAGAGCCGCGCCCAACACGGGGGCGCAGGACCGTGGTAGGGCTGAAGGGAGCTCCCGCCGGCATGCCTTGGCTCCCGTCCGGGGCTCCGGAGTCGCGGCGGCGCGATGCTGCACGATGCAGGAACGGCGCTCGTATCTGGCTGACGTGATTCGTGAGCTCGTGGAGATGCCCGTCTGCCACGAGATGCCCTAACCACGCCCCTGGGTGGAGGACGACACCGTCATGATCACTCCCGCGGCGCACTCTATCGTCAGGGCGACGCAGTTGTTGCTGCAGACGACGTCTCTCGCCATGGCCAGGCGATGGTGGTTGGCGCGGCGGAGGCGGCTGCCGGCGCGTCCGCGGCCTGTGCGATGGCAAAGCCCACCAGAGTGCCCGTCGCCGCGGTCGCCGAGATGCGTGCTGGTGCAAATCTTGAGGTTGTCGGCATATCCACCCCCGCAATGATCGCCCACCCCTGCCCATGCCACCAAAGGCTATCGATGTCATCGGTCGCACGCGCCGCGGGAACCAGATATGCTTCGGCGGACGCACATGATGCAGGAATGCTTACTCAGCCAGCCTCTATGCAAGGGCATCCGTTTGTTTCATAGCGCGTGTTTCTGGCGGCGCCAGACGGGAGCGGATGAACGCGTATTGGAGCGGGCTGGTGGATGCGGGCTGGGCTGGCGAGCAGCGAGCGGGCAGGCGGGTGGTGTGAGCGGCGTACGACACGCGGAGAACAGGGTTTAGCGGCATCTTGGCCGAGCCGAAGCACCTCAGCACCTCTCCGCTCCTTGACCCGACTTTTCGACTCCAACACCACCCGCGACCGCTGCCACGACGCCTGCTCCCCCCACCGCTCCTTCCATGCGCCGGATGTAGCTGTGCCGTCACCGCACCAGCTGCGTTGCTGCACCGCCCGCCCGCTCTCGCCCCTCGCGCGACCGCGCCAGCCTCCGCCGGGCTAGCGATCAGCCCTGGCCGCTCGCTCGCTACCCCGATACTGCACCTCGCCGCCGTCGCTCCTGCGTCCCCGCCCACCACCCGCCCCGCTCCATGGCGGCCGCTGTCGCCATGGCCGACCTTCCCATGGCCGACGCGCAAGATGCGCCCGCCCCCGATCCTGCCACGGACCAGCCGGAGCAGAAAGCTGCTCTGACGCCGCCCACAAGCGAGGACATGGACAGAGATAAGAGAGAGGGCTCGTCTTCCGAGCTGTCCGAGCTCGAGTTAGACGACGACGACGACATTGGCGAAATTGAGCCCGACCACTACTGGGATGGTGGGAAGATTCCCGTCTTCAAGCCGGTACGTCGCGCCCGCCCCGCCGACCTCGGCACCGCTGTTGCAACTGCACGGTTCAATGCCCGTTGCCGGCGCACGCGCTCGCGGCTCCCTTAGTTTTGTGTGCGACGTGTGATTGACTGGTGTTTTGCAGACCATGGACCAGTTCCGGAGCTTCAAGAAGTTCATCGATAAGATTGATAAGTACGGCATGAAGTCGGGTATCGTCAAGGTCATCCCGCCGCAGGAATGGTGAGCTCCCCCCCCTTGGCGGGGGTCGCCCCACCACACTCCCCACATACATCTCTAACCACCGTAATGGCAGGCGCGATTCACTTCCGAACCTCGATGAGGCGGTCAAGAAGATCAAAGTCAAGAATCCCATCACCCAGGATTTCTCCGGTTCCCGCGGACAATACTCGCAACAGAACGTCGAAAAGCAAAGGTCGTACAATCTGCCGGAGTGGAAGGCCTTGACGCAGCAATGGGAACACAGACCCCCGGCCAAGCGTGGCGAACGTCGCGGCGACCAGGCTCCACCGACCAGGACCAGAGCAACGCGGAACCGGGAATCCAGCGGCACAGCTACGCCTGCCGAACCTGGAGTCAAGAGAGCAAGAGGGCGACCGCGGAAAAATCCTCCGAAGGAAGTTGAGAAAGAACGTGAGGAGTCCACCCACGTGATCGAGTCCGTGGAAGTGCAACCTGAAGTTCCCCCTACTCCATCATCACCACCAGAAGAAGCATCTGCGGTGAACAAGAAGGTTGCTTCATTGCAGAAGGAAGCTGGCGAGGAGACTCCCAAGCCTCGAGGCCGTCAACCAAAATCTATTTCGTCGCGTCGGAAACACAACCGTGGCGAGCAAACTGACGATGTTGACGAGTCGGCGTTCGAGAACTTCAACTACCGCCTCGAAGGTGTTGAGGAGTTTACCCCTGAGCGCTGTGCGGAGCTGGAGCAAAACTACTGGAAGACCATAAACTTCGGCCAGCCCATGTACGGCGCTGATATGCCTGGTTCACTCTTCGATGAGTCGACTACGAGCTGGAACGTGGCAAAGCTGGAGAATTTGCTCGATGTTCTTGGGACGAAGGTCCCCGGTGTCAATACTGCGTACCTCTATCTTGGTATGTGGAAGGCGACCTTCGCATGGCATCTGGAGGACGTGGATCTCTACTCAATCAACTACATCCACTTCGGAGCCCCTAAGCAGTGGTACAGCATTTCTCAAGAAGACGCTCGCAAGTTCGAAAATGCCATGAGAAGTGTCTGGCCCAACGATGCGAAGAACTGCAGTCAGTTTCTGCGACACAAGACTTACCTCATCTCTCCGCAACGACTTGAGAGCGAGTTTGGTATCAAGGTCAACAAGCTCGTCCACTACGAGGGCGAATTTGTCCTGACATACCCTTACGGATATCACTCCGGCTACAACATCGGCTACAACTGCGCCGAGTCCGTCAACTTTGCCACCGAGGCATGGCTCGAATACGGCCGGATTGCAAAGAAGTGCGACTGTGAATCGGACAGCGTGTGGGTCGATGTCGCAGAAATCGAGCGTAAACTTCGTGGCGAACCCACCCCTGAGTACATCGAGGAAACGGATGACGAGGACGATGAGGAGGATATAGAGGAAACCGGCCATGACCTCCCCAGTCCCCCTGCCAGTGTCAAGGGCAAGCCGAAGGCTGCTAGGAAGAGGAAGAGAGAAGCAGGAGAGAAGGCGTCCGAAGGCAAGGTCAAACGCGTCAAGCTGCGTCTCAGAGTGCCGAAAGAGGAGCCTTGCGTCTTGTGCCCGAACGACGTGGCATTTGATGTCCTTCTCCCGACCGACAATGGACAGAAGGCTCACCGTCTCTGCGCCCTATATACCCCGGAAACTTTCATTGTCGAGGAGAACGGCGTCGAGCGCATCTGCAATGTGGCAAACATCGACAAGGCCCGCTTGGAGCTCAAGTGCAACTACTGTCGCTCCAAGCGTGGTGCATGCTTCCAGTGTGCTTCTAAGAAGTGCATCCGCGCCTTCCACGCGACCTGTGCGGCAGCGGCTGGTGTGCAGATCGACGAGGGTCCAGTCCCTACTTTCGACGAGGATGGAACAGAGTACTACTGCGATGGCTTCGACTTGCGGTGTCGCTTCCACCGTGCAAAACGCCCCAGATACACAGATGTCGATTCACTGGAGAACAGCAAGCTCATCACCGAGTACGCAAAGAACCTCGACTTGAAGCAGGTCGTCCAAGCACAGTACTTGGCAGGGGAGATATTCGCGGGCATCGTCGTGGAGAACAAGCCTGAAGAGCTCAGTGTTGTTATCGACGTATTGCCGCATTGCCTGGAAAGGGTCGAGGTTGAATGGAAGTACCTCCTGGTCCTTGACCCGGCACAGTCGTTGCGTCCTAAGCCCTCTGCCAATGCGAAGCCCCTCCCGGAGCATCTCAACCAGAACTCTTCGACGCTCAATGCGAAGAATCAGAAGGACAGCCCTCCCGAAATGGATACGCCATTCTGCGATGCAAATAACGAGTTCAAATGGGCCGAGTTCCACACAGCTACAGTGGCCGAAGTTAAGAATCCGTTCCAAACTAAGATCGATCTGGCGAGGCCGTTGCAGCTTTGGCATTATCTCGGAAAGACGTCGACAGAAGCCCGAGCACAGTACACGGATGATCTCAAGAAGCAGCAGCACAATCCCAAGAGCCATTTCTTGGACACCGTAAAGCCTCCTCCAAAACCGCCGCAGACATGCGACCGTCGCGTCATTCCTGGTTATCCCTCTGGGGCGAATATCAATGCTCTCAATGGAGCGATGGCTGCGCAGCGAAGATCATTACAACCGCAGTACACATCTGCGAAACCGTACGAGTACAAGCCACGGTCCGGACCAGCTTTTGCGCCTCATCCCCATGAGCAAAGGCTGCAGAATACCTACCATAACCCCTATCCATATGGAAGTCAGCCTTCAAGCAGAAACGGCCCTGCTCCATACCCAGCTCATCTTCCTCCGTATCCCTACGGGGCCTCCCCGTACCACGATTCTCGGGGACCCTCTGTTGGGCCCTCGCACTCGCCTCCATCACAACACCCGAACTACGTGCCTCCGTACCATCAAACTTCATCACAGTCACCATATGGCGGAGGCTATCATGACCCCAGGACAGGTCAGCCTGTGCATTATCCCAACTATCATCGGCCTTCCTTTCCCTACCAGCAACCGCCGCAACCAGCAGCGGCATCTCCGCCGCTTGTTAGCTCGGCTGGATCAGCTACCTCCATGTCCCCATCGGCTCAAAGCAGCTCACCAGCGATGCGCTCGGACTCCATATCATCGAATTCAACGCAACCTGACCTGGAATATCTGCAATGGCTGCGCAAGTTCCCTTATCTACGCAATGCATATCTCCGCAGACCAAAGGTGTACGAGTCGCCATATCCTGGGACAAGTGGATTCTCTGAGACGTACAATCCCCGGAAGATCATGGCTGAAAGGCAAGCGCAGCGCTTCCCTGGCCATCAAGAGCCCCAATGGGGCTATGCCGGGCCGGCTTCACAAAGCGGAAGCTATCCTCACAACTACCCACACGTGCCCGCCCAAGCTCAAACGCATGGTAGCCGTCCTAGCCTGATGTTCCAGAGTGCACAGGACTTCCAAGCAGACGTGAACAAGACACAAGCGTCGCAGATGAACAACATGCCGAAGTTTGACATGCTCATCAAGCAGTTGTCTCAAGCGAACGAGAACGCAGCCCGCCGTTTCGCTGCGCAAACACAGGCGCAACAGGGGCCGCAGCAGCAGCAGCCTGCACCGGTACCTCAGCCGCCGAATCAGCAACAACCGCACGGGCAACAGGCATGTCTGCCACTGAACACGTCGCTGGGCGGCTACACGGGTCCGTCCAACACGCGCGGCTACAGGCCAGGATACGGATATGATAGCGGGGCGTTCGGGCCTGATACCCAGACGAAGGTGCCCTCGCCGTTCAACCAACCTCGTGTTCCGGCGCCAGTGACGCCTGCACGGTCAACGGCGATGGCCGGGAGCAATGTCGATGCTGAAGGAGGCAGGCGCACGCCGGAGAGGCCTGCAGTGAGCCCTCTGAGCGATGCTGGTGGCGAAAGGATGGACGTGCGGATGACGACGCCGCCTCCGTCTACGGCTACGGTTGCGCTGCCGCAGCCGCAGCCTGTGGCGCAGGCGGCAGCGCCTCCTGCCGGTGGTAGCGGAAGGGAGACATGGCGATACAATTGAGGGGCTGTAATGGGTATCATTGACGGTGTGCTCTCGGATGGGCGGCGTATGTTTTGGGCGGGATTTCAGAGAATGGGACGAGACAATTGGGGGCATCAAATGCGGCGTTTTCTCGTGCGATTGTCGTGGGCGATGGGAAAGTATCTTATACCACCGGCGTTTTCTTTTTCACGAGTATACTATTATCTCTGGACGGATAGATGGACGCGAACGAGGTTCTTTCATTTTCTGGGGTTCGGGAAAGTGCATCACTGGCAGGGGAAGCCGGAAATAGGGGATGTTAAATGTATGACAGGCTGGAATAGGGAAAATTCATGAAAATAATGTGGGATTGCAGGGCATTGTTCATATGGTCCAGGGGAATAGCACATGAATTTTTTTAGGGAGGGTTTTTTTTTAAAGAAAAAAAAAATCACTGGGAGGGTGTTTGTGGCGTTTGTTGCCCTAGATTCGCCTCTTAATTGCAGCCAGATAATCGAGACGATGCTGCCCATTGTTGCTGCCTGTTCTGGATTCGCTCCGCGCGTGCCCTGAGCCTCAAACAGGGCCTCTTCAAACAATTGAGCTGAGCCACGTTTGCTTCCGCGTAATCGTGCCCACCCACTTCTCCGGAGCGCAGGGACTGCGGGAACGGGTAGGTCGGAAAGAAAGGTGTGGAGAAAAGGTACATGACATACACAGCCCTGATTTGCTGTGAGCGAACAGCGATGATGTTACTGTAAGCACTTTCAACCCTCTCTCTCTCTCTCTCTCTCTCTTCGGCGCAGGGGAGCCTGCGTCAGTCAGACGAGAAACGGGGAAGACGGTTGGTCTTATTAGAGGCTTGGGACGCAAGAAAAAAAACAGAGACTCGAAGAGCCGCGCAGCTCGGCGTCACGTCACTGTCTCGGCAAACTCGGGCCTCGGCGACCATAGACCTCTCTGTTTTTTTGGTCCGTTGATCCCATGATCTCACCGGTGTGGCTTAGGATGTTGATCTCTCTTTTTGCCTGCAGGGTGGCGGAAAGAAAAGGGAAAAGAAATAAAAAAAAACGGAATATGCAGGGCCCTGCGAATCAGGGCGCGAGGTGATTGCACGCAGATCGCGGGCGCCGATCTGGGCAGGCTGGGGAGATTGCGTGGTGAGCGCCTTGTTAGTACTGGGTAGGTGCTTTCTCGGAGGATCTTTGGTGGTGAGGGGGAGGGACGGTTCAGAGACGAATGGTGGTTGGTGATGATGATGATGATGGTAGTGGTTGGACGGGAGAGGCGGGATGGCGGAGCGCCGCGTTCGTCACCGCAGCCGGGTAGGCGGGTCACGAGGGGCTTGCCGTGTAGTAGTTGGCGTGCGTCTCTCTGGGAGATCAGAGAGAGAGAGAGAGCGAGGGAGGGAGGTGCAGCGCAGCTTTGTTTCGCTGCGCCGCCTTCTTCTTCTTCTTCTTCTTCTTCTTCTTGCTTTGCCGGGTGATTTGACTTTGGCACACGGCGCAAAGCACGGGAAGCGGGTGATGTGAGCATATGTCAGACAGTCTTTCGACGCATCGCGTATTCGCGTAGCTGGAGGATGGCCGAGCACGTGTTGGTAGGCGGGCCACAGAGCGCAGGCTCAGCCACGGCGCTGCGGCAGTGGGGGCAGCAACAATGCCAAATCCCCAAGCAGAGGGCGATGCGGGTTGATGAGGGCTCTCAAACACGTGGTGAAGCAGCAGCGCCAGAACGAGCGGCGCGAGAGGCAATGATGGACGGACGGGCAGCCCATGCCGAAACACGTTTCATCGGCGCTGGGGGCCGGGCACAGCCAATCAGCGGCGGGCCAGCGGGGAGAGAGTTGAGCTGGCAGGCACGGGGCCGAGCAGCGCGGGGCGGGCCCGGCGTGCTGGCGCTTTGCTGGGCGCGTCGCTCGCTGCCTCTGCGCCGCCGTCGAATCGTGCGAGCGCTGCAGCGCAAACTGCCACACACACAGCCCGCCTGCACGCGTCACAGACCGCGGGCCGGAGCGGGCGTCGAGCGCGCTCTTGCTGTGGGCAATGCCATGTACCATCCACGCATCCATCCATCGATACATACATACATATATGCCCCCCCGGCACACGCAGCTTCACCAGCATCCACCCCGCCAGCGCTCCAAACTCTGCAATCAATTCCGCAATCAAAGAGACTCCGTGTCTGCACTCGAGCCCATCGACGCCCGCGCCCCGGCTGTTTGGACGTCAAACCACTAGAGCCCTCGCGCCACCGCTGCCCCCTCCGCGCATTACCAGCTGCTTTTAAGCTCCCGCCTGCTTCCTGCAATTTAGAGCCAAGGTTGCGCTGAGCTGTTTGATAAAACCGCCGAGCCTCCCCGTCTCCCGCACGCTCTCCTACCAGTGTGCGCGACCCGAAGCCAACGACCGTCTCTGCCTTTCTGCTTTCTGCTTTCTGCTTTCTGCTTTCTGCCTGCTGGCTGGCCTAGCACGCGCCTCTCCTCCCCTCTCACCACCCTTTGCGTTCCTTGGGCACGCAAAACCTGCTTCTCGCTCCGCAAGCATCATTGCACGGCAAAATCGGCAGCCCCAGACGGCCAAAAGACGCTTGCTTCTCGGCGGCGGCAGCATCACCCAGCACCAACCGCGCGCATAGCCGACCGGAAATCCTGTTTCGGAGGTGGCACACGCTTCGCGGCCACCCTGACGCACGCCAACGCCTCCCGCTTCTTTATTCCCCTTCTTCTACCCACAGCGCGCCCCCTCTCACATCATTGTCTCGTCCCTCTCCTACAAGTCGTCTCTCACTTCCCCCGACGGAAGATATCTGCGACAAAAGCCCCCCAAAACATCTCTCTGCCGTGGCCCTTTTAGCCGTCTCGACTATTCTCTGAGCCCTACGTCATGGCCTTCAACTTCACCCTGCCGCTGCGCATTGCGCAAGCCGTCTTCGGCATCATCGTGCTCGGTCTGACGGCGTACGGTTCGTGTTACCCCTCTCGCTACACACCATCACGCGTGCCGCTCTGCAGCTGCATTCCTTCCCTCCCTGCCGCTCCACGCTTCCCGCGAGTTGAGGCCCGCACCCGCGCATCCTCTACCCACAAAAGCCAGGGACCGAGCAATGTCTTGGCTCCTACTTTCTTTCAACCACAACCCACCCAACCGCTCCCACAACACCGACCAAGAAACAAGTCTTTCCACTAACTCGGCACACGATGCATAGTCTGCGACTGGTGGACGTCGCACTGGCACGCCAACTCGCCCGCCGAGGTCAACTTCCTCATCTTCGCCTCCGTCTGGACCATCCTCGCCCTCGTTTACCTGGTCGTCGCCCCCGCCCGCTTCCCCGCCGCCGCCCACAAGTTCGCCATCCTCGGCGTCGAGGCCCTGACCATGCTGTTCTGGTTCGCCGGCTTCATTGCGCTGGCCGTGTGGCTGGACGACCGCGTCTGCTTCGGTAGCGTGTGCGCGAGCGCCAAGGCGGCGACCGTGTTTGCCGCTTTTGAGTGGTGAGTCTTTCTTTTCTTTTTTTTTTTTTTTTGCGGGGAACTTCATCCCAGCTAGTGATGGATGCCGTGCTGATTCCGCGCGATTCTACAGGCTCGTCTTCGCCGCCACTTTCGTCCTGGCCATCCTGCACGTCTGGCGCACCCGTAACAGCAACGACTCCAGACCCGCCCCGGAGATGCAGATGAATGCTTAGATGGTGCAACATCCTCCCTCTCTTTCTACTTTGTCGATGAAGCTGTCTTCGTTGTAGATACGAGTTCTGCTACGATGGTGACGTCTGGTGACGGGCATGGAATTGATGGTGGGGGTTTGTGGTGTTTGTGATGATTTTTGTACGATTTTGGATGTTCTTGTGCCTCATTTTTCTTTTCTTTTTTCTCCTCGTGATACCCAATTGAGGGTTGTAGGTATTTGACAATACTGGAAGATGTGGGGATGAGTAGGTGGGCTTGGAAAGTAATGATATATGCGCCCTGTCAATTGGTCAGGCCTTTGTGCATGAAGTGCACGAAGTCTCTTGTTGGGTGTGGAGCGATGGTGCGTTCCGTGATGCAGATACCCTTTGCTGCTTGAATTTGTTGCTGCCGGCTTGATTAACAGTCTTCGGCTGTCAACGCTCTTCATCATTTAAAGCACGCTTCACTAATCGTAATTTCAGAGGTTCTTTGACAGAGCACATGCATGTACCAACCGCAGTGACGTTTTGCCTCCACACGCTCTCACGCCTCGCACCTTCTTTCGCCTGCTAGACAGAAATCAAGAGGCCGGAATTTGACTTCGAAGCTGGTAGCCGTCACAGTGGCGCATCAATCCAACTGCATCCGCGGAGAAAGTCACTCTTAGCAGCAGCACCATCACAACCACAATCCATCCCTTGCATTGCCTCGCCCGCGTAGAAAACGAAGCCCACAACCTGCATCCAAGCAACCACCAAGCAAACCTCACCCATCCGAACAGACAAAAGAATTAAGCCACTTCGAAGTAAACCCTTTCGTACATGAATTGCAAATCTCCTTGGCTGTGAAGTATAAGTGTGACCGCGGCCTGACGTTATCACATTTGTTGCCGTTTCCGCACTGTATTCGTTGTAGCCCGAGTACGGGCACAGCATCCTCCAAGTCGTCTTCTCAGGTCGATGCCATGGTGCGTGCAGGACCCGAAAAGGAGGTGGAATCAATTTGAAGCGTGAGGTGATCCTGTATTGTTGTTGTTGTTGTTGTTGTTGTTGTTAAGTTTCCATATGGTCACTCGCCGCACCCGATTATATACACATAGAGTGAACTATTGTTACTGTCGTATGTATGCTATTTCTAACGATTAGTCGCTTATGCGATAAGTAGCCGTATATAATAGACGTGTTATATATTAATGAATATCGTCAAAATAAAGAAAATCATATATTAATACATATACTAAAATAGTAGATAAGTCTCTAAGTATCTCGGGTTTCTGCAAGCTAAAATGCGGAGAATAACAGAGAATAAGCGCTATATAATATACCTAATTTAGTAATTAGCCGTGGTATTAAGTCGGCTAGTACTACTCCTCCTTTATTCTCGGCATTTCTCCACTAATTGCTACTAAAAAGCTAAGAACCTAGAGAAGTATAATGGCGGCCTCTTCCACTAGGCTTTGGAATCACCTAGTAGGGTCGGGTAATGATAGGATTTACCTTAAAGGATAAGAGAAGGGTAAAGGATCGAAACAATAGGTAGTAATTACATAATAGATTAGGGCGCGGTGCGCGTTAGGCTTATTACCTCTAATAAGTCTATATTAGAATCTTAAGTTAACTATAAAGGTTAAAGTACTACCTAATAAGTATATCTATATACTATAGGAGAGTTATAATAATCTAGATCGATATAGCTAAATTAAAGCAACTAGATTAATAGTATTAGATTAGTATTCTTAGATTAAGTTAATTCTAGTAGGTTCTTATAGGGCCTATATAACTTAGCCGCTAATGCCTACTTCCTAGAATCCGACTTTTAACTTCCTTCTACGAACGATAGTAATATCTATCTTATTTATTATCGCGTAATATGCTTCTCTACTAGTTTCCTAGATTCTACCCGTGATTCTTACTAAGGAAGTATTATATTACTAGACTATAGTCCCTTACGATTATAGCTTTAGTCTTTTTATATAGGAATTATTTTCTTAAGAAAGTTATTCTCCTACGAAATTCTATCGCGCCGCCTACTTTTTAACTAAGTTTTCTAAGCGCTATTTTTCTATAATTAGTATTTTCCTATGAGATTTCCTCTCATAAGGATTTTTATTTCTTAAGGAATATTTACCTATACGGGACTAATACTTATTAGATTCGTAATACTATTCCTCTTCTTAAGAATCTTTGGCCTAAAGATTTATTTATTTATTTATATCTTAGGCTTTTTTTATTTTCTTATTTTCTTCTTCTACTATAAGCCCCCTACTATACCTCCGAAATAAAAGCGCGACTCGTAGAAGACTAAGTATAAGTCTCTAGGTACAAAGATTAATTTACTAGATATTGCGATACCCGTGCCTTATTTATAATATTTACTTCTAAATACTTAGTGAAAGGCTAAAGAGCCTAAGATAATATATCGTGTGGCCTTAGGTTTCTTATATTATAGTAAATATTATTGTGCTAGGTATACTAGTTATAATACTAGTAGTCTTAAGGATTTTAACTATTAGTTTTTTTTTAATTATCTTATATACTTACTAATTTTTTCTTTAGTTAAACGTCTCTGACGTACTCTAGATAAGATATACTCTAAATATATAGCCTTTAAGAATTAGCTTTAAAAGGCGGCCTCTAGTCTTTCTTATACTAAGAAGTAGTAGAAGTTACTTAAGTATTATACTATCTTAATACTATAGTGTAAGTCGGACGTAATTAATATACTTAGAAAGTTAAAAGCGTTAGAGGCTAGAAATATCTCTAATTCTAAAGATAATAAGAAAAAGCGATTATTAAAGTATTTATATAGTAATATCTTAGCTAATAATACTATAGAGTTATTCTAGTCTATTAGGTCTTCTAGTATTAGTTTAGGTTCTATGCTACCTAAGGATTCTAGATTAGTTAATTAAGTGTAGTTATCTCTATTTATTAATTTTAACTTCGGGTCCTTTATATATAACGAGTCGGTAGTATTAGTCGATCTAGGTTTTAGTAATAAAACTTATTAATAAGTTCTTAATAGTTATAGAGTTTTAGTAGTTTTATTACGAACCCTACGGGCGTTAGTCCCGCACGGGCAAATATCCCTTAAGGGACAGGAACCCTCACGGGAGGAAATCCCGCAGGGGAACACTAACTATAGAGAAACAACGCTTAAAGAGCTTAGTTAGGAAGTAGGCGGCGCGATAGAATCCCGTAGGGGAATAACTCCCTTAAGGGAACGGTTCCCGCACGGGAAGGCCGAAGCTATAATTGTAAGGGACTATAGTCTAGCGGTATAATACTCCCTTAGCAAGGGTCGCGGGCAGAATCTAGGAAACCGGTAGAGAAGCACGTTACGCGATAATAAATAAGGTAGATATCGCTATCGTTTGCAGAAGGAGGTTAAAAGTCGGATTCTAGAAAGTAGGCGTTAGCACCCGAGTTACGTGGGCCCTATAAGAACCCACTAGGATTAACTTAATCTAAGAATACTAATCTAATACTATTAATCTAGCTGCTTTAATCTAGCTATATCGATCTAGATTGTCACAACTCTTCTATAGTATATAGATATACTTATTAGGTAGTACTTTAACCTTCGTAGTTAACTTAAGATTCTAATATAGACTTATTAGAGGTAATAAGCCTAACGCGCACCGCGCCCTAACCTATTACGTGATTACTACCTATCGTTCTAATTCTTTACCCTTCTCTTGTTCTTTAAGGTAAACCTACCGTTACCCGACCCTACTAGGTGATTCTAAAGCCTAGTAAAAGAGGCCGCCGTTACACTTTAACTACTATTCTTATAAGAGAAAGTAGTTCCGAGGAGAGAAACGACTAACGAAAGGTAGTATTATCTAATACTTAACGCTAACTAAGTAATATAATAAATGACGTCGACATAAATAATAACGGTCCCCTATAGCTAACTATGGCCGACCTTTTTTAGGTTATTTAAGATATGCAGGGCCAGATCGGCGAGCTACGCGGATAACTTTAGAAGTAGACTAACGAGAATACCCAGCTCTATTAATAAGTAAACGAGCTCCGTAACTAAGCTACTCCCGCTCCGGTGCTAGCTCCTATTACGACTCTCCTAACGGACCTTACGTCCAGAAACGAGTCGCTAGCACGAGTTAAAGAAACTACTACGAAGATAGCTAAACCCGATCTCTTCTACGGTAACCGAAAGAAGCTCTAAACCTTTCTATTTTAACTCGACCTTTACTTCTTCTTTAACTCTTGCGAATTTAAAAGTAAGGATCGAAAGGTTATATTCGCTGCTACGTACCTACGCGATACCGTAGCCTAGTAGTTCGAACCCTATCTTAGGGACCGCATAAGCAAGGAGCTAAGCTAATAGAAGAAAGATACTAGTAAGATCTTTACTAGCTATAAATACTTCGTTAACTAAATTAAATAGAGCTTCGGCGATCTAGATAAAGTATATAAGGCACGCCGAGCTATTATAAACATCTAATAGAAAACCTTACTAGCCGAGTATACTACTAAGTTCTAGAAGGCCGCGGTCTATCTCGACGACTAGTCGGACCGCGCCTTTATAGACTACTACTACCGAGGACTTAAGGAAAAAGTTAAGAATTAACTTATAACCTAGAACGATCCTAAGACGCTAAACGAACTTATTAAGCTAGTAATTAAGTGCGATAACCGCCTCTTCGAGCGACAGACGGAGCGCTATAAAGAAAACAACTACGGAGCTAATACTTCGCACCCTATATATCCTAAATATACTTAAGAAGGAGGCGACGCTATAGAATTAGACGCTACTTAACGAAACAATAAGGGCTATAAACGACGATCCCGACGTTAATAGACGGAGTAAGAAATAGAACGCTTTAACTAAGGACTCTGCGTCTACTATGGAGATAAGTAGAACCCCTAATACCGCTACCTATAACGGAATAAACCCGGTAAGACTACCGCTAGTGCTATCTAGAAAGAAGAAGAACCCCGCTTCGCATTTACTATAAGTAAGAAAGTTAACTATACGGCTATAAGCTAGACCGCCTACTTTAACGATAACTATACTACCCACTAGAGCGACAAGTAAGCCACCGGATAGTACCCCTCCGAACCCCGATAGTTAAACCTAGCTATACGTAACGAGGAAACACTAGAAATCGAAGACCTTATTAATAATTTTCCCCTAGACTAAGAACTCGTTAATAGCAGCCTAGGAGAATTTTACGAGAGTACAACTAAAAGTAAGGATAGCGTATAGTTAGGAGATACCCTAATACTATTCGATAAATAGAATACCCTCGCCGAACTAAAAGTTCTAGCCGAGAGATACGGCATTAGTAGCTATCTATAGAACGAATAGGGCAACCGTATCTAGACGATATAGATTTCGTATTAAGAAAGCCTCGCTCTAACGGTTATCTAGGAATAGCGCTAGGATACGCTTTAGGAAACTCGGATTAAATAAGACGGGAAAAGGTACGAACTCCTAGTAACTAGAAATACGACGCTCCTTATACGCTACTACTAAGGGATCTCTACACGCGAATAAGCGGACTATAACTTCCTTCAAGAACTCGCGAGAATTCTCTACTAGCACGGAATAGTAACTATCTAGAACCGTATACTATAGTAGATCCCCGACGAGAAACTTAACCGTCCGACCTTTAGATACTAAGTACGAAAGGACCGGGTCTATTAGCGAAGATAGCTAAATAATAGCAACTAGACCCGTTAGAAGTAAGCACATCTATAAGTTAACGAATAGGAAGATTACATGCATAATAAAATCTACGGCTAATCTAGGTTAAAAAACTAGACGGCTCCTCTATTTAGGGACCCTAGGAGGGGCCGTCGAATAGGTTCCTTAACTAGGTTTTACGCACACCGAATGGCATACGCACCTTAGGAAAAGTTCTTAGGATACTAGTAACTATCTACGGACGAACCGTAATAGCTATACTTAATAGCGGAGTAGAAGGTAACTTTATTAGCTATATCTTCGCCACCTAAAATAATATTAGACTTACGGGGAAAGACTATCCCTACTCGCTAAAAACGGTAGATGGGTCTACCGCCTCTTATGATAAAGGGTAGATTCGGGTCGAAATAGAACCCGTAAAGCTTACTATTAGAAAACACGTAGAGAAAATTATACTTAACGTAACCTCTATACTAGGTTACGATATTATTCTAGGAATCTTATAGTTCGAGACCCACGAGCCGTATATTCGATAAAAGAAAAGAATAGTTATCTTTTTAAACGAGAAATGCGCTAGACACCTAGTAAGCGCTAAAAGAACACCGACGGGTAAGAAAGACCCCCTAGATATCTAGAAAATCTTAATAGACGCATTAAAGCGAATAAGAAACCGAGGAGAAAAGGCGTATATAATCTTTATTAAAATAAGTCTAGAATACGAGTAGAAAGTCCTAGCTTATATAACACGGGGCCTCCGCTAAAAGGATAACGACATCCTAAAGCTAGTCGGAGAAGACTACCCCTAGAGAATCTATAGAAGATATAACCTATCCACGCGTAGATAGGTGGATATTATTAAATAAGGCATTTCGGCAGCCGAGGTTAACGAAGACCTCGACGGAATTATAAGGCCTACTCCGAATAAATTAGTATCTATACCGGAATTAGAAACCGTCCTATAATAGTTCTAGGATATACTAAGAATATTCTAGAAAAGAGGCAAAGGATAGCTACTAAAGCATTAGCTATAGAATTATAAGATACCCCTACTTTTAGGAACGTAGCTAGCGTTTAAGCCTATATACTTCTTATCTAAGAAAGAGGCTAAAGCGCTACGGGAATATATTAATAAGAACCTAGAACGAGGTTATATCCGCCCGTCGTTATTATTAGCCGGATACCCGATCCTATTTGTACTAAAGAAAAACGGTAAGCTCCGCCTCTACGTCGACTACCGATAGCTAAACGATATTACGGTAAAAAACTGTTACCTACTACCTCGTATCGATGAACTATAAGATAAACTTAGACGCGCTAAGTACTTTATAAAGTTAGATCTCCGAGAAGGCTACTACCTAGTCCGTATTAAGAAAGATAAAGAATAGAAAACAGCGTTCCGAACTAGATTCGGCTACTACGAGTATATAGTAATATTCTTCGGACTTACTAACGCACCGGCTACCTTCTAGAGCCTAGTTAACGATACGCTATATCCGTATTTAAATATATTTGCTTTAGCTTACCTAGACGATATCCTAATCTACTCGGAAACGCTCGAAGAATACACCGAGTATATAAGAAAAGTTCTAAAGGCCTTAGATAAGCGAAACCTCTAAGTTACCCTAGAAAAAAGTGAGTGGTATACCTAGAAGACTAAGTACCTGGGGTTTATTATTACCCTAGGATATATTAGCATGGACGATAAGAAACTAGACGTAATAAGAGACTAGCCTACGCTAAGAACTATTAAAGAAGTATAATTCTTTCTTAGATTTACTAACTTTTATTAGAAGTTTATTCTAAACTACGCGAAGGTGTTAACACCTCTTATAGACTTAACTAAGAAAGAACACGGGTTCGTATAGAGAGAAAGATAATAAATAGCCTTCGACTTACTAAAGCGTATATTTATAGAAGTACCGGTCCTAGGTATCTATAACCCGGACCTATCTATTACGGTCGAGACCGACGCCTCCGACTACGCTATTAGAGTAGTCCTTAGCCAGCTAGACGAGTAAGATAGACTACATCCTATCGCCTTCTATTCGAGAAAAATAATAGGCCCTAAAAAGAATTATAACATCCACGATAAGAAACTCCTAGCTATTATTACGGTCTTTAAAGAATAGAGACACTACCTAGAAGGGACTAAATACTAAATTATAGTATATTACGACTATAAGAATCTATCGTACTTTACTACTACTAAGGAACTAAACTAACGATAGGTTAGGTAGGCTAAAGAACTAGTATTATACGATATAAGAATTACCTATAGAAAGGGATCTAAAAACGCTCGCGTAGATACGCTAAGTAGACGAGCTAACTATATTAAGAAAAAGCTAGGTCCACAACCTACGGTACTTAATATATAGAAAGACGGGTCTTTTATACCCGCTAGCCGTAGCCGCTAGATCACCGCTATTTATAGTATTGAATAAATATAGCTTAAGAAAGGACTAGACGACTCGTTTATCCTAGCCTAACGACTAGCCCTAGCGATACGCCTCGAAGGTAACGAATAGAAGCGTAAGATCCGAGAAGCCTATATAGACGACGTAATAGCTTAAGAAATTAGAGAACTTAAAAACGACCCCCGAGTAACTAAAAACGTAGATAGTATAATTCTATTTTTAGAATTAGTCTACGTTCCGGTTAAACTACGAGAAGAACTCGTAAAAGATATATACAAAGCCCTAACACACGGTTATTAAGAAATAGATAAGATAATAGAGCGAATTACGAGAAGCTACTACTTTCTAGGGCTTAGAAGAACCGTCTAACGGGTAGTCTCGCAATATAACCTTTATATTAAAAGTAAGGCCGCAAGATACGTACCCTACGGATAGCTTTAGCTACTATCAGTACCGAAGCGCCCTTAGCAGTCTATCTCGCTAGACTTTATTACGGACCTACCTAAGTTAAGAGAGCCGCTTACTAAAGTAAAGTATAACTCGATCTTAGTCATCGTTAATAGAATAATAAAATACGCCTACTATTTACTATTTCTTAAATCGGTAAATGCGAAAGAACTCGCCTACACGTTCCTTAGAATAATTTTTGGTAACTACGGATTACTAGAAAAACTCGTATTAGATAGAAATTAACTATTTATATCCCGATTCTAGTAATCGCTTACTCGATAGCTTAGCGCTAAATATAAGCTCTCTACAATGGCACACCCATAAATAGACGGCTAGACGGAACGAATAAACTAAACGCTAGAGTAATATCTACGCTGCTACCTTAACTACGCGTAGGATAATTAGGTCGAGCTACTCCCGCTCGCTTAGTTTACCTATAATAGCTTAAAAGCGTCCGCTATACAAGAATCTCTATTCTACGCTAACTACGGGTACGAACCAACGGCCTATAGATACCCGATACTAAGCGAGTTATTAGCCTAAAAAAGAATTCTTAAAGCGGACTAGCTAAAGGCACTCTATAAATAAATGCACCTAGACCTAGAATTCGTAGCCCTATAAATGGGTAAATACTATAATAGACGGCACTAGAAGGCACTAAAGCTAAGAAGAAGAAATAAAGTTTATCTTCTTAGTAAAAATTTTAAATAAAAAAAGAACGACCGACTAAGTAAAAAATTAGACTTTAAAAAAGTCGGTCCCTTCGAAATCGAGGAATAAATTAGAAAGATTAATTTCCGCCTTAAATTACTAGATACTATACGGATATACCTAGTATTCTACGTCATTCTACTCGAGCCGGCACCTTAAGACGCCGCGCTAATACGCTATATAGAGAAAATAATACCCGAAAACCTAGACGCCGATAAAAATAGAAAGTAGAACGTAGAATAAGTTCTAGATAGCGGCTATATTAACGGTTAGTTCCGATACCTTCTTAAATAGGAAGGAGATTAGGATAATACCTAGAAACTACTAGAACTCTATAACTATTAAGAACTTATTAATAAGTTCTATCGCCGAAACCTAGATCGACTAACGCCGCCGACTCGTTATATATAAAGGACCTAAAGTTAAAATTAATAAACGGAGATAACCGCGCTTAATTAACTAACCCGGAACCCTCGGGTGGCGTAGAACCCGAACTAACGCTAGGAGACCTAATAGACTAGGACGACTCTACAGCGCTATTAGCTAAGGCATCGCCACGTAAACGCTTTAACGATCGCCCCTTCTTAGCATCTTTAGAGTTAGAGGCGCCCCTAGCCTCTAGCGCTTCTAAATTCCTAAGCATATTAATCGCGTCCGACTTACGCTATAGTATTAGGGTAGTACGACGCTTAAGCAACTCTTACTACTTCTTAGTACGAGAAAGACCGGAGGCCGCCTTTTAAAGCTAATTCTTAAAGGCCGTACGTTCGGAGCACGCTTTATCTAGAGTACGTCAAAGACGTTTAACTAAAGAAAAAATTAGCAAGCATATAAGGTAATTAGAAAAAAACTAATAGTCGGAATCCTTAAGACTACTAGTATCGTAACTAGTACGCCCGGCACGACAACATTCGCTATAACGTAAGAAACCTAAGGCTACGCGATATACTACCTTAGGCTCTTTAGCCTTTCGCTGAGCATTTAGAAGTAAATATTACGAATAAGAAACGGGTATCGCGATACCTAGTAAATTAATCTTTATATCTAGAGACTTACGCTTAGTCTTCTACGAATCGCGCTTTCGTTTCGAAGGTATAGTAGAAGGCTTATAGCGAGAAAAGAAAATAAGAAAATAAAGAAAGCCTAAGATATAGATAAATAAATAAATCTTCGGGCCGAAGATTCTTAAGAGGGGGAATAGTATTACGAACCCCACGGGCGTTAGTCCTATATGGGCAAATATTCCTTAAGGGATAGGAACCCTTACGGGAGGAAATCCCGTAGGGGAATACTAACTATAGGGAAACAGCGCTTAAAGAGCTTAGTTAGAAAGTAGGCGGCGCGATAGAATCCCGTAGGGAAATAACTCCCTTAAGGGAACGGTTCCCGCACGGGAAGGCCGAAGCCACAATTATAAGGGACTATAGTCTAGCGGTATAATACTCCCTTAGTAAGGGTCGCGGGTAGAATCTAGAAAACCGGTAGAGAAGCACGTTACGCGATAATAAATAAGGTAGACATCGCTATCGTTCGCAGAAGAAGGTTAAAAGTCGAATTCTAGAAAGTAGGCGTTAGCGCCCGAGTTATATAGGCCCTATAAGGACCTACTAGGATTAACTTAATCTAAGAATACTAATCTAACACTATTAATTTAGCTGCTTTAATCTAGCTATATCGATCTAGATTGTTATAACTCTCCTATAGTATATAAATATACTTATTAGGTAGTACTTTAACCTTCGTGGTTAATTTAAGATTCTAATATAGACTTATTAGAGGTAATAAGCCTAACGCGCACCGCGCCCTAATCTATTACGTAATTACTATCTATCGTTCTAATCCTTCACCCTTCTCTTATTCTTTAAGGTAAACCTACCGTTACCCGACCCTGCTAGGTAATTCTAAAGCCTAGTAAAAGAGGCTGCCGTTATAAGTTTCTAGGTATTATTCTAATCTCCTTTCTATTTAAGAAGATATTGAAACTAACTATTAATATAGCCGCTATCTAGGACTTATTCTATATTCTACTCTTTATTTTTATTAGTATCTAGGTTTTTAAGTATTATTTTCTCTATATAGTATATTGGCTCGGCATCTTAAGGTACTAGCTTAAGTAGAGTAATATAAATTACTAGGTATATCTATATAGTATCTAGTAATTTAAGGCGGAAATTAACCTTTTTAATTTATTTCTCGATTTTAAAGGGACCGACTTTTTTAAAGTTTAATTTTTTACTTAGTTAGTCGCTCTTCTTTCGTTTAAAATTTTTACTAAGAAGATAAACTTTATTTTTTCTCTTTAGCTTTAGTACCTTCTAGTACTATCTATTATAGTATTTATCTATTTATAGGGCTATAAATTCTAGGTCTAGGTATATTTATTTATAGAGTATCTTTAGTTAGTTTACTTTAAGAATTTCTTTTTAGGCTAATAACTCGCTTAGTATTAAATATCTATAGGCCGTTAGTTCGTATCTATAGTTAGTATAGAATGGAGATTCTTATATAGCGGATACTTTTAAGCTATTATAGATAAACTAAGTAAGTAGAAGTAGCTTAATCTAATTATTCTATACGTAGTTAAGATAGTAGTATAGATATTACTCTAGCGTCTAGTTTATTTATTTCGTCTAGCTATCTATTTATAGGTATACTATTATAGAGAGTTTATATTTAGCGCTAAGCTATTAAGTAAGTGATTACTAGAATTAGAATATAAATAGTCGATTTTTATTTAATATAAGTTCTTCTAGTAATCTATAGTTGCTAAAAATTATTCTAAGAAATATATAGATAAGTTCTTCTATATTTACTTCTTAAAATGAGCGGACGGCTGGAGGGCTGCCTTTTTTGGCGGTCTTCACCTTCATTTCCGGCAGCTTTTCAGCCAGCAAATCCGTCGCCGCTTTAAGCGCGGCATGGCGCTAGTGGCGGAACCCTGTCACCACACCAAAATCATTCCCCAGCACAGCGCGCGACTTACCATCGTGGCACCCTAGACAAGCGCTGCATGGTACGCAAGAATCGCTCGGCTGATACTGATCGATTTTTTCCATCCATAAGCCCGAACGAGCAACGATGTCCTGCTGCGCTAAGACTGCTGAAGGCTGCGCTGTTGCCTGTGGTAGGGCTCTTTCACAGCTAGCGAACATCTATATAAACTCCTCTTCTCCCATTCCACGCATGCATTCGATACGCACACAGCTCTTAACCTAGAATTCGACAACACTTACCTCATCGACCTTGTCTTACTTCTTGTCCTCCTTGTCTCCACTTCCTCGCCGTCACCACCACAAGCCTTTGGCCATCCTTCAGAGCACTCAGCCATCATGTCTCGACAATGCGCGTCTGTAGCCTTAGCAGGACACAGGTCTCGCCCGACAACTCCAACA
>JAJJID010000271.1:0-53914 GCA_022204955.1 Macrophomina pseudophaseolina
TGCGGCCCGCTCGTGTGCCGGGAACGAACTTTGCCCCTCCAAGGGACTGACTCAAGGCCCCAGTTCTTCTATCATCTGCAACTCCCGCCTTCCATGCATATGCACGCCTAGAAGAATTTCCACCGCATCTCCGACAAGATTTCCGGAAGCACAATCTTCACGTTGTTTCTCGCTCGTGCTTTCTCACATGATCATCCATCCCGGTCCTCTCTCTCTTTCTCTTGCAATCAAGCATCCCATCTCCGCCCCTCCATCTATCCCCCGCTCCCGTCATTTCGGCAGATGACAACAGACCAACACCAGGTCTACCTTGCACCGCGTAGACCCTTTAACACCAGGCCTTGCAACGTCCATGAACAACCCAGCGCATCTCAAAATGAATCGAAACTCACTTCCCCCTCCTCCCCACCTCCTTCTCCCTCAATCCCCAAATTCAAGGGCTTGATAATAATAATGAACACCACTACCAAGCTGTCTCGGCTTGTCCCCCTCCCCGCATGTATGCATGCATGCATGCATGCTTGCTCCTCCACTTCCGTACATGAAAACGAGCTGCACGTATGTAGCGCAGCAACAAAATGACCCGCAGCAGCCGTTGCAGCGCACGTTCGCCCACGCGTTGCATGCGCACGCGTGCATGCGTGCGTGCGCTGCAGCGGCTTTTTCGGCCTCAACCGGTCTGCAGAGGCAGGGGCGCGCGCCCTTCCCGGTCTCATATAGAAAGAAGGAGGAAGATTGCTTGTCTGCGCCGCCATTATGCGCATGCACGGGGGTCTGAAAAGAATATTTCAGCGCCCCTTGCCTTGTCCAATTGACATCATATTGCTCGCTTTGCTTGCTTGCTCGCGCGGAATATCCCGGTCTTTTTTTTTAAAAAAAAAAAAGAGGTACGCATCTCGTATAGTATTGTACACACGCTCTTTTCTCGGGCGTACCATCGCCAACAACGAACGACGGGAAGTGAAGGGAGAAAGCGAAGCAAAACTGGTTGCCTTGTCGGTTGTCGTCATCGTCGTACCCGGCAGCTCACGGATGGTCCGCTTACCACGACAACCGATAGCATGGCTCATCAGCGTGCCAAGGAGAAGAAGCGCGGAAAAAAATGGAAATAAATCAAAAAATGGAGGGGAGCGAAGCTACGTACACGCTTACGCGTGTCTCGAAGGATTGTTAGTTAACTTCCCAGATTCCAAGCGTTCATTCCCCCCGTGCCCCCCCTGCCCCTTGCAGGCGTAGCGCGCAACACCATCATCCCTAGTCAAAACGACGTCTGTTTCGCAACAATCATAATTCAAGAAAAAACATGCGAACGTCTCTTTGGTAAAGAGCTGCAAGATGACAACATCACGCCTAGAACATGCATTCATGCACGGGAGAAAAGCATATCTTGCATATTGCCTTCTTTTCAGTCGGAGGGGGTATAAGCGTATCCATAGATATTTTGCGTAACTACCGTTCTCTGGGCATCATGTTCGGAAATATTGGTTCCCCAATTCCACTCTCTGTCTCTGGTGTTTCTTTCCAAAAAGAAGTGAGAAGAACGCCTTGGTAGCACACTCGGTTGTGGCGACCCTATTCAAAAACCCCGTTTGCACCGGATTGATTACACTTTTGTTGTGTCAAGCCCTGATCATAGGAAAAGCAGAACCTACAGCGGGATTTCGCAGGGAAAACAAAGAAGGAGACAGAGAGAAAAGAGAAGTAAAACGAAGAAGTAAACAAGAGGGGATATCAAGGAGTGACTACACACTAAACGTTTAAGGAATGATCTCGAATCGAAAAAAGGAGGGTATGAAGAACCAGACGAATAAAGCACATTGGAGAAGGCCGTGAGTGCGGATAAAAGAAGAAACCTCAGTATAACACCCGTTCAAATGCTTGTAGGTGGCTTCCCAGAAGTAAAAAGTAAAAGAAATAGACAACGGCGAGAAAAAAAAAACGCTTCAGCAAACTCCAAAAGAACTTTTACATGCATGTCCTTATTTGCCCTGAACTTGGTCGGTCCTGGCTCTGCGCTTGCTCTTGAAGCGCTTGCTTGCCGCTCTGCGGACACCTCCCGCCTTTGACCGTACTGATTGGGCGTCAACCTCCTTCTTACCGAACTTGGTGGCCCAGTTGCCACTGATGCGGGCAATGTCTTGCTGGTGAGCACGACGGCGCTCAACGCGGCGTGCGTCGATAGTTTCCTGCTTAACGTGCCCGAAGCCATTGCGGCGACGGAAACACGCCTCCATGAGAGAATTAGGGTCGATAAGACGACGAGGCAGAGTTTGGATGATTTGGAACACTTCCATCGGGTCGGAAATGGCGCGAATCTCAGCTTCACCAATCTTCAGGATTGCTAGAGCAATGCGGAAGAGCGTCTTGGAACCCTCATAGAAGAACGAATCCCACACGCGGAGAACCGTCTCGATGGGAAAGTTGCCGACGTAGAGAGACATGAACCACGAGGTCATGGCGAGCGAGACGGTGGGCAGACGCGCAGAAGAGGTTGTGACATTCGGCTCAAACTCCTTAGTATCGTCAATCTTGTTCCAGATAGCAGGCATGGATTCCCGGATGCAGTGCATGAGAACTCCAATGTCGATATTGGCCTCGAGTACACGGCCGTGGGTTCCAGGGAGATGGATGCTGGTGATGATGTCAAGCATGATGAATGCCTTCTCCTCATCTTCGTCCAGGAAGAGCAAAAGAAGACCAGCAAGGAAGTTCAGCGACTGGCAATATCCAATTCCAGGGTTGTGCACAGCGAAGGCCTGAAGCACGCGGCGCAGCGCGCGCAGGATCGGTGTTTCACAATCCGGCGTCAAGTCGGTCGATTTTGTGTCCAACAAATGTGCTGCGTTCATGGATTGCCTCGACTCCGGCCTGAATCTGACATTGTCTGGGAAGGTGCGGTTGAGGTCTCGCTCAATGTGCTCGCGGTCTTGCTCGCTGAGCTTACCCTCGTTGACCTGTTCGATGAGCTCCCAATACAGACCGGGGTTAGCGGCCTGTCGGGCAGGCCCGCCGCCGTAGTAGAACCAAGCTGCACCTCTCCATTCGGGAGGAATCCCCTTGCGGATGAATCGCTTCACCTTCTCACTCCTAGGTGGGAATCGTATGGGTTTTTGCTGAGGAAGTCCATGTTGCCTCATGAGGTTCTGCCACTTCTTGCGTCGGCGCTCGGTGTATTCTCTGTACGGACCGTTCCACGCGTCATATTGCTCCACCGTAATATATTGTGTGGCTTTCTTGAAACCGTATTGATCGCGTGGAATTGACGAGCCAGCTTTCAGTTCGACCTTTGGCTTCGGCTTCTCAACCATGGACATTCTCGGGGTGAGCATTTGGGAGAACGTCTTTTCGGTCATCATCTTCGATGCATTTGATTTGTTCGACCTTGCGGATCTGGCTGACCTGGCGGACTTGGCTGAGTGTGGGGGCGGCAGTTGGGCTGCGATTTCTTGTTCGGCCATGATCTTGGAAACTCGATCGGAGCGGGAGGGAGTAACATAAGAGATGTCGTGTTCTGCAGGAGCTTCGGACCCTAAGGCTGAATCGCGGAGGCTACTGGTCGAGTGTCGTCGCACTCTTGGCGGTGTCTGAGCGTCTTCGGGAGCAATATTCGTAGGAACCTGAGACGCATATCCCTCGTCCGATCCCTCAGGCATGTCCCCTTCCTCCGGATCATCCTCGAACCCCATCTCATACATATCGAGAACGTCATCCACCATCATTCCGTCCTGCTCAGCATCGGTTTGCTCAGCGTCAGTCTTCTCGAAATCTGTCCTCTCCGCATCTGTCTGTTCATAGTCGGTGGTATAAGGAGTGTTGTCCAAGCCGCTTCTTTCAGAGATGATGCTGCTTCGCTCGGTTCCGCTGGCATCGATAAATCCCGAAGAAGAATTGGTGAAGTTGGAGCGATAACTCGATCGCATTTCGTCGCCGAGAACTTGAAGTTTCGAGGGTGGTTCCCTCCGGAGCATAGAAAGGTAGCTGTCGCGAACAGTGCTCCGCCTCTCACGCCTGTGTCCCTGGGCAGAAACAACTTCCCTGGCGCGCAGCTGAGCGAGGTTTGGGTTCGAAGCCGACGTCCGAAGCGCACGCTGGGGCTTGCTGATGGTGTGCGACGAGGCGCGCGGGCGAAGACGGATGGAATCAGGGAGGGGATCAACAACGTCTTCTTCTTGCTCGTCCGCATCCGTGCGAGTGGAAATGGGTGAGCCGAGTGGCGAAGGTTGGAGGCTATACGACGGCTCGTCGGTATAAGGTTTCGATGCACTACTCGTCTGGCGCGAGCGGCTGGTAAATGTCGAGCGAGTGGGGGAAGGATAGTCCACGGCAGAACGAGGGATCCTGGACTCGTTGAGGGGAGAGGATAAAAGAGGGGATGCGGCTCTCTGGCGCAGGCGCTGCGACGACTTCTTGCGCAGCGGAAGATGCGGAAGGGGCGGTGCAACTGGAGGCGGACGCTCGAATCCTTCACTCGCAAGTGAGTCTCTCGACGAGCTGAGAGATTCCCGGGGGACGGGAGTGGTGTCCAGACCGACCGGGGGCCCGGAAGGTATATTTACGGGATGCATCTTCAAGCCGTTCAGTAGCGAATGGCTCGGCGACTGGGGCGCGCTGGCGGGCGCGCTGGTAGGCGCAGGAGGGGAAGGCGATCTGACGCCGCGCAGCTCCTCGGGGCGCCGTCTGGGCTCCCTCTTCTTGTGGTGGAGGTGAAACAGACCGTGGTGTGCGGCATCGTTGGGGGTCGACTCCAACTGCAGCGGCCCCATTGTCATCTGCGGCATGAGCGAGTCTCTGAGGCCGAAGCCCGCCTATCCCACGGGTTCCACGCAGCCTGGCGCTCGGCAATGCTCTGCATTCCCTGGGGTACAGCTGATTCGAGTCGGCGCGCAGAGCAGCTCGGAATGGATGCAGGTGACGGGGAAGCGCGGTCCGGGGAATGCTGCGGCGGCTACTAGAGGAGGCTGCAGGAGGTCAAACGAGCGGCGGGGTGGAAAGAATGGACAGCCAGCTGCACGCAACGGCTTCTCTGGGGCATGACAGATCGCGGCTTGCGGGACGACGGCGGACGCAGCAGCGCAGCTTGAAGCAGCGAGCGGCCAACGGAGGTCGGGCAAGTTAAGCAGCAGCGCGCGCTAGGCGTCTTGAGAAAGAGCGCTGGCGTTTGAGCCCTTGCGCCAAGGCGGAGCGTGCATGAAGGAGGCCATCATTTCGCTCCGCGCGTGATGGCAGAGCAAGGTCATTGTCGGCGCGCTAAGGGCCTCCGGAATTGCAGAGACGCACGAGCGAGCTCTCCCGCCCCTGGCTACGCAGCAGTCCGCCCTGCCGCCGCCTGGCGCCGCCTCGCGCCGCGAGCCTGAAGCAGCGCCCTGTGCAGCGCATGTGCAGCGCTGCCGACGCGATGCGTTCCAGCAGCAGCAGCACCAGCAGCAGCGACAGCAGCAGCGAGGGTGATGCGACGGGAACTAGCCTAATCGATTATGCCAGCGCTGTTCGTGCCGCCCTGGTTGGCCGGATGTGCGAGGGCATCGACGCGATCCCGGTCGGTCGGCTGCGCGCTCAAATCTTCCGCCTCGCCCAGCGCCGGCCGGCCACGACGGCGCCTTGCCAGCCCACGAGCCGCCTGCGCAGCCACAGAATACCTGGCCGATCCTGGATCTGATCGCCAACCGCCAGCGATGGGAGCACGTCCGCGACACGCTCGAAACACGCTCTGCCCTACCGATCCATCCCGGCCGCCGTTGAAACGCCTGTCTAAGACCGGGCGGCCGGCGCCTTGCCCCCAGCTCGTCAACGCGCCTGGAGCAACCTCGGGCGGCTTGTTAATATCGCTTTCTCGCCCTCCCCGTCGACCACGAGGCCCGTCCTGCCGCGTGCTGGCCAACGCATCCCGTCAGGACGTCAGCGGCGTGTCCTGGGCCCCATGTTTTTGTGTGCTTGGCGCCTTTATTTACAAGCTTTGCTTCTCAACATCCGCCGCCGGATCAGCGTCAACCGTATGATCGGCGCCCGGCGCGGTCCAGCTGCTGGCATTCCCTTTTTGCCGGCCATGCCGCTGATGGAGCCCGTACGAGCGGGCAAAATTTTCTGCATCGTGCATAATATCACAGGCTGCGGTGTGTAAGCGCCAGGCAAAGTCAGGCCTCGACGCACGGCGAGCTAGCAAGCACGACAAATATCCGCAGGATTCCCGAGCGGTGAGGCTGATGAAGCTGTTTGTTCCTCAAGCGTCTTAATGCCATGCGCCGTCTCAAGCACAGTCTCTGCAATGAAATGAGCCGAGCCTTCCGGACGTATGTATACGTAGCCGTCCGTAGGGCTGTGGTGCATGTGATGAAGCATGGGAGCCTGATGTCTTGCGGAAGCGTCGTGTTCTCTATTCCATGCTTGGAGCGTCTTTGACCATCTCATATTCGTGTATACGCCGGTCTTAAGCTCGCTCCTTCAGTCTGCGCATACCTCTGTTCGCAAAACTCCACCAAAGAAAAAAAAAATACAAATGCATCGTGGGGCCTCCCAACCTCGGCCTCCTTCCAGCTAGCCTATTTTTTGCCCGACGCGTACCTCTTGACCCAGTCCTTGGCTGTATTCTCGAACTCCTTCTTGTCCCGCTTATACACATCGGCGATGGCAGGCTCAACGGGATCGCTCACATCGGGCTCGATCATCAGGTTGTGAACCATGTTCAGCACTGCCGTGAGCTTGTTCGGTGGCTTCCATTGGTCCGGGCGCAGCATTCCGAGACACATGAGGCCTTTGTCATCGTTGCTGACGTTTGGATGGTAGATCTTCGTGTGGAAGTTGAGCATCGGTGGCTTGAAGGGGTAATCCTTGGGAAGGGTGATGACCAGCCGGAACTGGCCGCCCTGCAAAGACCACAGCATGAGCATCTTTTCGTAAAGTAAGAGAAAGATCAACAGGAGGGCTTACGGCGTAAACGGACTGTTCCGGACCGTCGATCAGGACCTCCCAGGCATGCACGTCGGACTCGTCGACGAGCTGAACCTTCATGCTGGGCGGCGGGTCGTTGGTGACCTCCGTTAGCTCCTGGCGCGCGACGTTAGCGACGACGTGGTGCAATAGCAAGACGGGAGCATCCAAATGCCTTGGTGATCCGTTTTTGTGCTCCTGAGGCCATGGTAGCGGTGGTGGTGGTGGTGATGGCGGTGATGGTCGTGGCTGCGGGGTGAGGCCGTGGAAACGGGTTGAATTTCGCAGTCGACAGGTGGAGTCACAGGGTCCAAGAAGCTGCAGGGCTTTGACCGAATTGGCGGTACGACTTGCACTCACGCAGGGCTTGCGCGTTGGGGAAGAGGGCTACGAGGTGCTGGCTTTGAGCACCGTGTTGCAGTCGAAATCATCACCTTGACGCGTAGTGGTGGGGTAGTTAACACGGTAAACAGCCTTGCGTCAGACCAGTCTTTCTTCGCCGTGTCGGCACCCTCCTTTTTCCACGCCTCGCTGCAGCATTGCATGCAAACGGCCGGTCAACGCTCTTCTTTGCTGTTTCCTATTAGACCGTTCGAGCTCCGCCTACAGGGCCATATGCGCGCTTCTTGAGGGCCTAAGGCTACAATTCGGGTTTGAGCTACTCGGCGCATTTAGATAAATCGATAAGCCGCCGCCTGACTCGCTACGACACCTTGAGATTCAGGGCCTGCTCCTGAAACCAGGCTCATCTTCAGGATGTGATTGCTAATAAGTGCCGGAATCTCAACGCATCTATGAATATGACCAACTCACGAAGCCCTGCTGCATTTGACCTCCTGAAAGTAGATCTGTCCTCGCCGGCTCCGCCTGGTTCGGTCACATTACGCCGGGAAAAGGAGGATCGCTCCGGCGTTGACTTATGCGTCTGAGCGGCACTGCTTCCAGAAGGGCCACGAGTTTCTAGCGCCGCGGGTTGGGCGGGAGCGGTTCCTTTCTTTCCCAACTCGATTATGATAGTCGTGTAATATTAGAGGCTGTCTGTGTGCTTAAGACGTCCTCGTCCCGAAACCGCATACCATGGCCCCGGGAACCGCCACCGTGAAGCGAGATGGCCATGTCTTAATGGGCCTCGTATGCAACTGAGAGTCATGTTGGTGTATTGGTTTGGATGGAGAAGATCAAGGAGGGGGCTCGGAGTATTGCAGATAGCCCCATGGGGCACGTTTCCCAGATTCTCGTGCCAGTGCAACCAGATCGGGCCTGTCATCCAAATTGCAGCGCCCAAATTTCCCCGGCTGAGAAACAGTCTGACAGGCAACTGGCCCCAGAGAACACGGTATCTGCCTTTGCCTCGGTAGAGATTGGATCACAGCCACTGGGGGATCGATTGCAAGCCATGTTTCCAGCACACTGAGTCAACGGGAATGAAGCCGCGTGTTAGTAATATGACATGTTCTCCGCCATAAGACGGGAAGGGGTCATTAGAAGGTGGCAAGTGATCTTGAGAGGATATTCTCTTGTACAGACGAATGGTCACGCTTTTGAGCATGCACATCTGCGTTAGCAGTTCTGGTACTCTTGAGGCCCAGTGTGCATGCAGGCATCCATCAGGTCTTCAGAGACATATTCTAACCGTTTGCCAAGCACTGGGCTCCTCCTATTGCATTCGGTAGATTGCAAATATCACACGTGAATAATCGGCTGTTGCACCGACGTTGATAAAATCTCGGGCCTTATACTTCTGAATCCCAGGGTTATACAGTGTTGATGGAACAAAGTCCGATACCAAACAACTGAAAAAGGATCAGTAGCCAGAATGAGTTTTCCCCCGGGGGGGAGAGGGGGCGCGTCTGAGGCGTTCGAGGTTGCATCCCAGTCAGCTGTCATTTGGCCGCATCGGTCGTGAGGATGAGGTACCCCTATCGCGACGGCTGTGACCCGCTGCTTTCAGATTAAGACGTAAGCGCGTGAAGCGAGAAGAGGGCTTGCGCAGAGCATCTGTCATCCCGCGCCTCAGGTCAGGCGTGGGAAGCTGTGTCTCTGCCGCGGAGCTGACACGGCAGTGGAGCAGATTTGGTTGGCTGGCCGGGGTTGCGCGCTGAGAATGAAGCTGCGGAAGGCGTGGTGCTGGGCAGGGTGGCCTGCGTGCTCCAGCGACAGGCTTGCGGCAGTCAGTGGTCTTGTTTTAGGCAGCTGGTGTGGGCAAAGCAGGCGGGCCTCTTTGCAGCTGCACGATGGCGCAAACAGCGGCGGGAGTGCAGTGAAGACGGCAAGCGCACGCGCTCGTCAGCGGGGCGGGCGCAGGAGAAAGGGTTCGTCTAGCAGGCGCGGAAGTGCATGAACGGCCGTCATAGGCGATCTGAGGCGGTCTGGGTGGACGCTCGCTGCTGCAGGCGTCGGTCATAGTTAGGGGCAGGTTGGAGCTGGTGAGGGGCAGACGAGCTGCGCGCTGGCCTTCCGCCGAAGAGAAAGCCCCCACTTCAAGATTCCGTGCGCGCGCCCAAGTCAACAACTTACTTGAACCCTATTGTCCCGCCAGCTCTCAAGCATCTCCCCTTCCTGACACCCTCCTCCCAAACACCGCCAAACCACGTCCAAACCACCTACACCCTCACCGCCCACACTCCGCATCACCATCACCCACAACCATGTCTTGGCAAGGTGCGCCGCCGCCCCTCTCCGGCCTTACCATGTCATGCACTGACTGACGCCCTGAGCAGCATACGTTGACACCAGGTAAAACGCGCCCTGAACCGCTCCCGAGACACTGCTAACCTGTCCGTGACAGCCTCGTCGGCACCGGCAACGTCGATAAGGCCGCCATCTTCAACGCCGAGGGCAACAGCGTCTGGGCCACCTCTGCCGGCTTCACCGTATGTTCATCGCATCTCCGAACAATTCCCACACCGCCGTCCCCAGCCTTTCTGAAATCACGAGCGGGGTTTGCGCGCTCCGTGGTGGTGTGCGAGGGGCTCCCCGATGTCGCAATCGGCAGTGCGGATGGGCGGAAAATGATGGAATGAGAGCGCGCGGCTGACAGTCCTGGCGTCCATCACAGATCGATCCCAAGGAGGCCGCCGAGATCGTCAGTGCGTACAAGGACAAGGGCGATGCGAACGGCATCAAGCAGGTCCAGAGCACCGGTCTTCACATCGCCGGTGACAAGTACGTTGTCTTGAAGGCCGACGAGCGGAGTCTGTATGGCAAGAAGGTAGGCGCAATCTCGCAATCCAATTCTTTGTACTATTGGTTGATGCGTTTGCTGACCAATATTGCAGGGTCGTGAGGGTATTGTCATCGTCAAGACCACCCAGGCCATTCTCGTCGCCCACTACCCCGAGACTGTCCAGCCCGGCGTTGCCGCCAACACCGTTGAGCAGCTCGGTGACTATCTGATCAGCGTTGGATACTAAGGAATGATGGGTGATAAAAATGGAAGAGAAGAGACAATTCGACATATGGCTTTCACGGACAATGACGCTGTTGATGTTGTAAACCTTTTAACTTGCATAGACCCCTTGCTTGCGAGGGGTCAGGAGCCGGCTCATAGAAGAAGCGAAAGTGTGGTGGACGTTGGAGGCTTTTGCATCGCCCTCGTCTCAGCACGTGAGGTGATGTTTTGGAGATAGCAATAAGCAACAATTGTTTCCTGCCTACCTCCTTGGCATGCCTCGTGAAGTTCTTACTGACAAGAGTACTTTTCATGAGTTTATCACCAACGGCACATGTCCCTTTGCTTGATCAGAGGAACCCAAAGCACTCATTGCACCCCCAGTCTCCTCCCAAAGGCCGAGAAATCGGAGCGGCCTCTTCCAAGACAGTGGCTGTGGTACTTTGGACTATCTCTACCCGCTATTGCGTAAAAACGAACATGGAAGATGCGACCATCCGGCCTCAGTCCTCCGCGCGTGGAAAAATCGGACGTGACATCATCGCAAAGTCTAGACGAGCTCCTCAGGAATCTTCACACATTTAACCTACGCAGTCTCTCAACGTGTTCGTTGAACCCAATCTGAAGCTTCGCCGCTTGGATCGGATTCTTATCGTCATAAGTATCATCAGCCCCGTGTACAAACGCAGCCGGGCCCCTCAAGCAAGCTGTCACCACGGCATGTATTGTGTCGCCCGTGTTTGCCTTTACACGCGCCAGGATCTTACGCTCCTCAAGAAGTCGGCCACGCACTCGCAAAATCGTCGATGGACGAGCTTTGCGTAGATCGATTTCCAGAATATGTTCGATGGGCTGCCAATACATGATTTCGACAAGGACGACGCCAAGTGCATAGATGTCAAATGCCTTCTGGAAATTGGCGGCATTGCCCACGCTACCCTTACTGCCCTGCACCAATGGGTGGCGGTAAAGATCATACGCCGCGTTCTCGGGCGGCTTCTCTGTCAACTCCTCATTTTGAGCCGGACGTGAGTAATCGAACCCCGACAGGAAAGGCGTTGAGAAATCGATAGAGAGGGAGATGGGGTACTGTCCAGCCACATCGTCGCTTTTTAAGTAACCGGGGTCAAGTGATTCGTCGAAGAACAAGATATTCTCGCTCCGTAGTCCTTTGTGTAGCCAATTGACTGCGTGCAGCCTTTCCAAAGCCTCCGCTAGCACTTTCGCCAGCCTTACTCTCGCAGTCAGGCTGGGTTTCTCAAGTATACCAGCCTCAGTCGCGCGGAGCAGCTCTAGCAAGTTAACCGGTTTGGTAGATGATGGAATTCCTTGGGGTTTCTCGAAGACTATGCCAAAACGGCACCGGTCCTCTCCAGTATAACTGTCGATATCACGGATATAGCCCAGGCAGCGCGGGGCCCGGAACTGACACGATCGACTGTTCTCCTTGAGTAGAAGCAACCAGAGCGGCGACACGCTCTACTATCTTCGGGTCCGGCTCGCCGTCATACACCTGTGGCTCGTAGGGTTTCCACTCAATCCATACGCGTCGCTCCTGAAAAATTGCTTCCGTGCGCCGGTTTTCTTCCTTCTCATCATTTTCATCTTCTAACTCTATGATCTGGATAAGCGAAGTAGGAAGCTCAACATCGGTGACCGCGTGGACTGTGTCTCCGAATCCAAGGCTTTTTGCACGCTCATTGGTCAAATCAGCCGTCCCAATGGTCGTCTCGAGAGCTTTGAACCGTGCGAGTTCGGCAAGTGTTTGTACGTTGGCGTGCTCTGGCCCGTCTCGATCTCGGCCCTCCGCTGATGGTGCGTGGGTATTGCTCGACAAAGCTGCATCTTGTAGAAATCCTCTTGCTCGCCAATGGAGAAGATCAGACGGATTGCTTGTGCCCAGGATTGCGTAAGTATGTCTCAACGAGGACGATGCCTGGCTCGCCTGGAAAATTTCAACCAGGTGGTCAATTTTGTCATTCAGCTGGATGATTTGAAAATCAGTACGCTCGGACCTTGCAATGAGACGGCTCATTTGCTGCTTGTCAAGCAATTCAACCAGAAAGTCATTGAACGACGCCAATTTGCTCAGCAGCTGCTCGAATTTGTCCTTGTCGAAAGAAGCCCATCGGAGCCGCCTCGGATAGGTACGTGCTTGCGCCGCCCATTCAAGGCACTCTTTCATCAATGTTTCGCCCTCCTGTGGGAACCGGTTTTGGAAATCTGTGTCCGCCCTCGTTGGAGCCAGGAGGCCGGAAGTCATCGCACCCTCAGCACCGTCTCCCTCATTCGGCATTTCTATGATCAAAGGCTCCTCCAGCCGCTCAAATCTCTTGTACCGCTTTTCATATTTGCCGAACGATGCAAGGATCTGTTGCTGTTGGTCGAGGACGTCATGCACAACACCCTTGTCAGAGCTGCTGATGCCCAGTGTCTCGTCGTGCTGAGCCACGCCCACAACGTTGCCCCAGTCCAGCAGCCGGTATTGCTCCTTCTTGAGCTGAACCCGCATGTACTTGTGTTCCTTTGGCATCGCTTTCGCTTCAGTCAGAAGCTGGTACCCTGAGTTATTAATATGAGATCCGCGTGCTTCCGCCGCTGGATATCGTGCTTCTGGCGGACTCACCTTTCACGCATCCAGAGAAGACCTGAAAGGTCAGGGATACGGCGCCCAACCCGAGGTCCATGGCGGACGATCCCTTCAGAGAGCTGACCGCTTTTGCTGACTTGGATGCGGCTGACGACAAACCCGCGAAGGGAACCCCCCAAGAAAGACTGAACGCTTGCGGCACGGGAAAGAACGAGAGACTGGCTATGTCTTTACAGACCGCGCGCAACAAGGAAAGAAGAATAAAACCACAAGAAGAGCGGGCCCCGACCTACCTACATACCTAGCGAGGCCCAAAAGAAAACAAGCAGGACGAGACCAAAACAACCGTGGCGGGGCAAGGCTGGCGGGCTGGCTGCATCGTATACAACTGCATGCGCGCGTATGTAATGTGCTGGCCGCACACAGCCCCCGCCCGCCCGCATTCGCGCACATCTGCAGGCATACATGAGGCTCTCTGCTTATTCCCATCTGTTCCCCTCAAGAACGATTGGCTGCCAGCCTCTCTCGTCCGCCTTCCGAACAGCCACCCGCCGGCCGCCCGCCGCTGTCTCCACCCGTGTATCTCAGCCGCACGCGAAGGCGCTGACTGCAGATGCGCCTCCTTTCAGCTCCCGCCGCTGCCACCGCCGCTTTCAGCCCCTCTTCCCCCACACATACACACACACACAAAAAAAAAACGCAACTTACGATACCCTTGTCAGGCACACATGACCGCAGCCGAATCATGGTCATCCGCCCCGCCGCCTGCGGGCTGGCTCGGGGGTTGATTCGCATCCGGGGAGGCTGACGGTAGCGTAGGGCTGCTGCTGCGGCGGCGGTGGCGCACTGCGCGTTGGCTGACTGACTGACTGACTGATATGCGGGTAAGCGGGATACCTTGCGGGAACCGTACGACTAGGGTGCTGATCAGTCCATATAATTGGATGGGGTGTAGAATATGCAGATCAGTGTTTCGATGGGCAGTATTTGGAAGACAAGCATGCTTAGGGATGGATTTGGCCCGTTCTGACTTGCCGCACTAAAGTGCAAGGGGAGCAGCCGCCATTGCGCAACTGTGGACTTGGTGCAGTTTCTTCCTCTGCGACATCGCCTATGGAGAGAACCTTGCCGATTGCTGAAAAGAGTCTGTTTTGTAGGCCGTGCAATCACTGTCACATTTATATGGAGCCAAAAGTAGGATCCTGCGTCGATTCATTCACGGCATTCAATTCTTCACAGGACTCTTGGTCAGGAATCCTGGAATTTCAATGTGACGTGAAGAGCAAATGACATGAAGCATTCAGCCACATCCCTACCAAGACGAATACCAAGTCGTTATCAAAACACCCACATTTTTGGAGCAGGCCAGAACAATAAAAAGACCGGCGTTATGGTTTTCAGGCCCTCTCCAAAATGTCTCAAAACAAGAGGACCGATATACATGGAACTTTAGCTCCAACGGCACACGCTCATCATGGGTCGGCCCCACCATTGATAAGACTGCAGTTTCAACCAAAACCGTTCATCCTCACAACCGTCCCGATGCCCTAAAGTTACTGCACGCAACCCTACCTTTCTGCACCGCTGCCCCGTGCAACAAGACAAACGTCATCGCTTACAACTTACTTGTCGCCGCACCCCCTTCAACGGTCCTGATGATGGCGCGCCCATTGCTGAGCACGACCTTGCCGCCTTCGATCTTGGTGACAAACCTGATCTCGTCCCAGCCCTGAGGGTGGCCCTCTGCAGGGCCGACGCGCCACATGTCGGTGACGAGGGTATCGCCGGGGCGGACAGGCGAGGCGAAGCGGGCGGCGAACTCCTTGATGTTCTTGGGGTCAGAGCCGCCGAAGTGCTTGAGCACACCGTGGGCGGTCGAGTTCCACGAGAAAAGGCCGTGCATGATGACGCCGCCGAAGCCCATCTGCTTACCGGGCTCGGGCGTGGCGTGGAGGGGGTTGTAGTCGCCGTTGAGGCTGTGGAGGGGGACATGTTAGTTGGGAGTCGAATTGGAGGGGAGAGGATGTGATTGTGGGCTACTGACCGGTACAGGTGTGCGGTCTCCTTGTTCGTCTTCTGGACGAAGGTCGAGTCGGGCTTCTTGCCCTCGGGAGGCGGGTAGTTGACGGTCTTGGGGCCTGTTCGTTCATCCAAGTGTCAGAAATTCGTGCTCATGACATGTCTCCCAAGCTCTCACGAAGCCAGTCCCCCGCCATCTCCGTATGAGTGTCGCCGCAGCAAGGGAAATCGCAACTCACCCTTCGGCCCACCCCAATTACCTTGTCCGACCATAAACCCGCTGCCAATCACCCTGCTGTACACCTCGCCCGTCGCCTTCTCGACCAGCGTTGTCTCCGTCTCGATGACGGTGCCGGGCTTACCCTTGTCATAGACGCCCAGCACCTTCTGCCTGATCTCAAAGGTCCGGCCGTCGCTCGTCACGGGCAGTGGCTTGAGGATCTCGATCTTGCGCTCACCGTCGACGCCGCGCTTCTGGTCGAACTTGGGCACGCCCGGGATGGGGATGGCCGAGGAGCGCGCGTAGAAGTCGACGACCTCCTGGTCCTTGTGCTTGAAGGGCAGGATGAGCGGGTAGGTGGGAAAGGCGGCGAAGTCGGGGTGGAGTTCCTGCGCGTGTCGGCGAGGGTCAGCTCATTGTCGTCGTGGTAGCTTTGGTGATATGCCTCTGACTCGCCGGGTCGTTGCGGGGTGTGCTGGTGGTTCGCATCTGCCATCAATTGCTTGGATGCCGCGCAGCTGAGTCGGGACGCTCGCCATGGCGAATGATGGCGCGATTCCGTCGGCTCCGGCGTCGTACCACCGGGATTGCTTGTGCTGGTGGAGCATCCAGGAGAGGCGCGGGCGGGCAGAGCAAGCAGCTAGCAGGCGACAAAGCGGGGCCGATGCAGAGACACAGATACAGAGATTGGGAATGCCAACGTACATAGAGGAAGTGGAGCTCGTCAACGGTGACGCCGATGCTGTTGGCGAAGAGCAGCAGGTCACGCTTCAGCCATGCGACCTCGATCGGAGGGTACTCGAATCCGACACCGGGGCCGCTCATGGTGATGATCTGGAGGAGAGTTTTTGCAAGTACGCGGGTATCAAGAGCAATGGACGCGAGAAGACAAGAAGCTGTGAAAAGAGGAGGCGTGTTGATCTGACGGACAGCAGAGTGTTTAGTTATTCATCGACAGCGGGGAGAGCTGTCTCTCCACACCGTGGGGGTAGGTGTTAGCCGGCCGGCATCGCTTGTCGCGCGCGCTGGCGAGTCGCTGCGAACTACCGAAGATGCCGAGGTCCCTCGCTGGTCACCCGCGGCCCAGCACCAAAACAGCAAGCAAGCAAGCAAGCAAGCAAACTACGTAGTAATCATGGCAAGCAGCAGTCCTCGAGAAGAAGAGGGCGAAGGACAGTAAATTCTCCAGCTAGCCAGCCAGCCAGCCAGCCAGCCACAGTCTCCCGCTCGGCCTCTCTACATTTTATCCTGCTGCCCAGCATCGATATCGGCAAACACTGCCCTGCTACACCCACCAACTTACGTAGCCACCCACCGCCCACCGCGCAGCCCACCAAAAGCCATAGCTAACCCACCACGCACACGCACGACGCGCCGAAGAAACGACACGAGCCAGGAGCCCACACATCACCCACGCCCACAAGCCGCTCCTCAGCCCCAAAAGGGCCCCACTATTAGCTGCCCCACCACGAAACGACTGCTCCAGAGAAGAGGCGACAAGAGACGCCGAACACACGCACGCGCACCCGTCATCACCCGGATTGGAGCCCTACACTAGTAGGGTAGGTACAGAGGGCTTGACCCTATTTTCGCTCAATTAAAAGCAGGAAAACACGACCCAGCTGTCATCATCCCCACTACTGGCTCGCGGAAGATGCAGCGCCAAGGGAAATAGAGCCGCCGAGAGAGTCGATGAGAAAAATTTCCCAATACCCCTCCAACGCATCATCAGCATAATCATAGCAATGAAAGCTCGGCTCCACATGCACGTAACCACCACCCGTGCACAACATCATTGCCGACCTGCATCTGCTCATCCAACCACATCCAACGACGGTGCGCCTAGTAGCAAACGCAAGCAGGCCGAGGAAAAGAAAAATTCCGGGACGTGCAGTCACATCACAGGGGCCTAATCTTGACGTTGCAGCTCTTAGCACAGAAATAGAGGAGCCAACACGGGAAGGAAGAAAAGACACCAATCTTGTCTCTGGAAGCCGAAACCTTCGAATTTGTGCCTAATGTACTCGCCCCGCCCATCATTCTTTATTTGTGTGCGTGTGTGCGTATGTGTGGCCTTTCGCGGAGTTAAGAAAAGCAAGCTTTCTTCCCGCTTTACTACGAATGAGTATGTACATGCTCGATTCCCTTCCAAAAACTTTCCTTGAGTGCTTTCTGCTTTCTTGATGATCATAGAAGGGCGAAAACAGGACAGAGTAAAGAAAAGAAAAGCACGAGACCTATTGTAGACCAAATCATCTGAAGGAACCCCCATACTGACAGAAAAACATGCTATGATGCTCCGTCCCATGCATGTAATCGACGAAAAATAATAACAGACTTAAGTGGCCAAAAAAGCGATGGGAAAAGAAGAGAAAGACGATTAACTCCAGCATGCTTCCTCCACCAGCACGCGCTCAACTGCGGCGACTGCTGTCCCCTGATGAGTGTACATGCGCCTGCCCAGCAAGTGCGATTCGGCGGCCTCCAGGAGTACTTGCGGTGAAGGACGGCCAGCGTGCAGACCTGTCCTATTACTTGCAGCCGGCCCGACCTCGCGTGAAGCATTTGCGATCCCCCTCCCAACCCACACTCGCATAGATAAAACGAGCGCCAGGGTATCGCAAGAAGCCAGAAGCCGCCCATCAAGCCAGTGATTTGTGCTTTGTCATTCCATGGTCAGATGATTGAATAACCGGAAACCCACGTCGAAACAACTTTTTTAATTTGACCCAAAAGAGAATGAGACCCGATCGAAGAGGACCAGCGTTGCTCAAACGCTCGCTGTATCCGCTAGCGCGTGCGGAATTCGCTCCGCTTCCGCCAGGCTTGACGATTTCGACACGGCCAGCGTTCCTTCGTGCTGCGACTGCAATCAAACCTCGAAACCCGCTCCGTTGTGGTTATTGAAAATGTTCTCGTCATGGTCGTTGCTAGGGAGAACGCCGCTCATGCGCTCCGTCCGGGTTGGCGGCTCCGCGGCTCCATCCCAGTTCGGATCCTGCAATCTGTCGTCCTCCTCCATGTGCTCAAATTCGCGCCCGCCAAAGTGGTCGTCGAGATGGTTGTCGTCCACGAAGGTGAAGCCCTTGAAGTTTGCTTGCACCGTCGGCGAAAGAGGTGTCGACGCAGGGTTCATTCCCGCAGCCAGCGCAGCAGCCCGTGCATTAAGCGAACTTGCCTGGTTCAATGCGTTCGTGAATTCAGGGTCAAAGTTGGACGTGTCCAACTCGGACTTGAGCTTCGGCTTGAACGGCGGCACAAGGTTCTTCTTGGACAGGGCATCCCAGTCAATGTCCGCGAAGAAAGGGTGCGCCTTAAGCTCCTCTGCATCGCGGTTCGCGCCGAGACGGTGCTTGGGGTTCCGGTTGAGCAGACCCTTGACAAAATTGCGGCCCTCAGTGCTAAGCGCATCGCGAGGGAAACGGACCTTGCCGAACGCGATGTTCTTGTACATCTGCTGCGTGTCCTCGGCGTAGAAGGGACTCCAACCGCAGCACATTTCGAAGACGAGAACACCGAGCGACCAAAAATCTACCATTTTAGTGTATCCATGCTCATCCAACAAAACTTCCGGTGCCAAATACTCGGTCGTACCGCAGAAGGTGTTGGTCGTGTCGTTCTCGGTCAGGTTCGCCTTCGAAAGACCGAAATCGCAAAGGGCAATGTGTCCATTTGCGTCTAGGAGGATGTTCTCCGGCTTGAGATCCCTGTAGACAATGTCGTGCTCGTGGAGGTGCTGCAGAGCAAGGATGAGCTCGGCAATGTAGAACTTGGCGCGGGCTTCGTTGAATCGGCCCTCTTTCTGCAAATGCCAGAAAAGCTCGCCGCCAGACATGTAGTCCGTAACGAGGTACAGATCCGTAGGTGTTTGGAAAGAGAACTTCAGACCAACGATAAATGGCGAATCAGCCATAGCTGTTCGGACAAGGATGTTACGCTCTCCCAGTGTGTGAGCGACTTCCTTCTTCTGCACAATGACCTTCTTGGAGAGCACCTTCATGGCATAAATCCGGCCAGTGTCCTTCTTGCGGACCTGGAAAACCTGGCCAAATGTGCCCTTCCCAATGAGCTTCAAGATCTGGAAGTCTTCCGGTCCATAATGCTTCTTCTCAACCTTCTGGAAGTTGATCCGGAGATGGATCTCGCCAGTCACATAGTCCTGCTCGCCTTCTCGTGGCTCCAGGTGGAACCAAGCATCAAGTGGCTTCTCGTACTCGACCAAATTAGGGCAGAAACGGACATGTCCGAGGAAAGCCTCGTTGCTGGACTTGTCGTAAACCGAAACGTCAATCTCAGCGTGGTCGCCGACGACGTCACTGTTATGAAAAATTAGTGGAATAAGAGTGGGGGATTGGCGGAGGCAGCGCTTACAAAACAGCGTTGTGGTCCCACTTCGGATCGCTGATCTCATTCCGTTCTCGTGCCTCCTGGGGATTCCATCCGTGGTTGCTGCTCTGTCTGCTCCTCATGGGAATAGCCATCGGTCTTCCGGAATCACTGTCTGTGCGCATCATGGCCATGGCACCTCGAGGAGGTTCTTCTCCCTTCTTAGGGCCATCTGAAATGTCCTCTGCCCACTGGAACTGGCAAACCACGTACGGGTCGACACTCGGCCGGAGTCCTCGGCCTTCAGTGATAGAGACAGACAGCTTGCCCTTGGGGGCGACTACGGCAGTGCTCGAACCGCCATTCGAGCCGCTGCTCCGGGCAGACTGCGACGGGTTAGAGGTAACCTTTCCTTCCTGGGATTGGGTCCTTGGCGTTTGAGGCGGAGTATTCTGAGTACGCGCCGCGTTTTCAGTTAGCGTCTTGCCTTCCTCATGCGATGATGATTCTGTGGGACGCCGGGAAGCGGAAGGGGTGGCAACGACATTATGGGAAAGAGTGGTCGACGGGTTGCTTGGGGCGGTGCTCGAAGGAGTCGACAAGTGTGCAGCAGGAACGGGAGTCGTGGTAGTGATGCTTGACACAGGGTTGGAGGAGATCGCGGATGTGTGGCGTCGTGGGGTGGAGGGTGAAGAATTCTTCTCATCCTCCACGGAATTCGAGCGGGGAGGGGTAGATGCCTCGCTCGGCTGTGCGTTCTCTTCCTTGCTCACTCTGTGCAGCGACGAGGCGGATGAAGCTGGAGGTGTAGGGTAGGAGAAAGAGACGTCGCCCTTGCTGGCGGACGCGTGGGACGAAGCTGCATCCAGCCGCTCGTGCGGCAGCAGAGGAGGCGACTCACCCTCGCCCCTCGACTGCCTGCTGGGCGAGCTGGGTGCGGTAGGCAAGGCGCCGGCGCCAGCGTGCGCGTCTGCAGACAGGCTCGCTCCTTCGGGTTGTGCAACAGGGTCTTGGGAATGCTCTGGGGATTCTGAGGGCGGTGCAGAGGCAGAGGGACCAGACAGCGACAAGCGGGGGCCAAAGACCGAAGGAATCGAGGGGAGAGAGGAACGAACCTGGCCAAAGTAGCTGAGGATGCCGGGCTGTCGCTTGTCGGTCGGGTCCGGGCGTGGTGTTGCGGCGCCCGGGGGCGTGGAGGAGTTGGAGCCGATATGGTCGTGATCGTCATCGCCGACTTTGCTATAGGCGGCAAGACGGTTAGCGGACGGCATGGCTGGGAGAGACCAGCGGCGGGGATGGAGGTGGAGCGGTGCGGGCAGCTGGGAAGCGCAGCGTGATATCGACGTGACGGCAGAGCGCAGTCTATTTCAAGAAAAGCGTGTGTAACACGCCCGGACGGGCGAGAGCTGGTCGAAATCGAACGACTCTCGTCCCTCAACGCAGCCTGCTCGGCCCGATCGGTGCTGGCGCGAGGGCAGGGAAGCGAGCCAGTGCGCGCGCCCCAAAGACCCGCGGGTTAGGGAGCACGGCAAGCGTGTTTGCACTCACCTCTGCATCATGGCCTGGCGCAGCAGGTCGGTGGCGGCGCTGCCGTGCTGTTCGTGCGTCGCCATGGTGGTGGTCGTCCAATGCCGCGGCGGGCGCGGAGGGCGAGGTGCTCGGGGCGCTGCTGAGGGTGTCGCGAGTACTGCTGCTGCGGATGGTGCTGTTGGGCCCGGCAAGACGGCGTCGTCGATCGACAGCGTCTGTAGCGACTTGGAGCTCTGCAGACGGGGCCCCGGGCGGAGGGTGCGAGAGGAGCTCAGTCGTCGGGATAGCGGGCGTGATAGGCGAAGTGGAAGGTTTTCTGCGCTCGCTGCTGGTGCTTGTGCGGCCGGGCGCTCATTTGCAGTGTGAGGGTGGGAGGGCGGTGCAGATTTCGAGGACGCGGGCTGCGTCGCGGCTTTGAGTACTAATGAGAGCGTCATCTTCGCTCGCTCGCGTGGCAGCCCGCCGGCAAGAAGGCCCAGCAGGAGGCGCACCAGGCCGTGCGCAGGCCAGGAAAGACCAGGAGGCGCTCTGGCAAATGTCCGAGTCGAGCGATAGCAGGCCCGCCGATTGGGCAGCGCGGCGCGCAAGGTTCGACGGCCGCCGGCGGTGGGGCTGGCGTTTTCGGTGATGAGAAGAGGCAGCCCCAAGCAAGTGCGCGCTGCTCCTCTCCACCAGGCCGCCGATAGCGTAAGAAACACTGGCGCGCAAGACGCCTGAACCAACGCCCTCTCCACCGCTTATGCAGGGTGAGGCCCGCATTTACACCGCTTCCCCCTTTGCTTGCCAGCACCGCCAGCTGTGACTTCACCCGCCACCTGCTTTGGGCCACCATGCGCGCGCCCAGCGCCGCTGCGAGTACCGCTGACCGGTGTTGCCCGCGCCGCAAATCAAGGAGGCTGCCTGCCATCTGTCACCCCATCGACTCCATGCGCTGCGGTGCAGCGCAGATCGTCAACTCTGCAGCTCCCAGCCAGCCAGCACCACCACTACCGCCGCTGCCAGTCAGCCAGGCAGCCAGGCAGCCCGCCTGCGCAGCCTGCCGGTGCCACACCTGCGGCGAGCAGCTGCAGAGCCTGCAGCCGAGTGACTCGGCCGCGTGAGGACGGGTGTAGGACGGGGTGTTTGTCGTGTTGGCCTCCTGCAGGATACGCGCTGCACCCGTCCGGACTATGACGCATGGCCAACCCACCGGCATGTGAAATCGCGAGTAAGGCATCGTGAACCACCCCGTCGGTGGCGCTGCCTGTCGGAATAGCGCCCGGCCTGTCACCTATCTTATCTGATTCTGTGCGTGAACCCGGTAGGGCTTAGCGGAAGGGCTGGGCTCCACTGACTAAGCACGCACGCCGGGCTCAGAGTTGCTAGGTAGCCGCGTAACTCCATCAGCACCGCGCGCGCGAGCGAAGGGACGAACATCACCGCGAACGTCCGCCCATCGCTCTTTCCCCACGCGTCAGCTCACTCCAGCCACAATGCCTCCTCGCCGCTCGCGCACAGCCGCTGCTGCCTCCACTCCCATCAGTGCGTCTATCACCGCCTCACCAATTTTTCACGCTTAACCATGTCGCCAGGAACGCCAACGCCCGCCGTCGCCGAGTCCGATGCGGACGCACAAGAATCGCAAGACGAGACCCCCGCCGAGCAGGACGGGGACGATGATGTCGCCACGCCTGCACAAGATCCAGATGACGAGGTTGAGGCTGAGGCTGAGCCAGATCCACCGTCTGAACGCTCCTCGCCCGTCGTCCAACAGTTCCCGCGTAAGCGCCGCCTAGGACGTCCGCCCAAGAACCGTCCGCCGGACTGGGATAACGCCGACTCGAACAATGACAATGATTCGCAAAGAGGTACGCCTGCGAAACGCCGCCGTGGTCGTCCCTCTACCGGTGGCTTCAGAGGCCGACCCAGGGGAGGGCCATCTCATGTCACGCGTGTGCCCATAGACAAGGAAGGAAATCTCATGGATGTCGTGGACGATGAGGTTGCGCTGCCAGAAGACCCCGAGGGGGAACAGAAAGTGGACAAACTGGGCAACTTGAAGGGTGGCAGGGATTACCGTGTCCGCGTCTTCACCATCACCGGTCGCGGCGATAGGTTGTACATGCTGTCCACTGAGCCAGCAAGGTGCTGCGGTTTCAGGGACAGCTATCTGTTTTTTACGAAACATATGCAACTGTACAAGATCATCGTCAACGAGGATGAGAAACGCGATCTAATTGATCGCGAGATCATCCCGCATTCCTACAAAGGTCGCGCTATCGGTGTGGTCACTGCACGCTCTGTCTTCCGAGAATTCGGCGCACGCATCATTATCGGTGGAAGGCGGATCATCGACGACTATTACGTCAAGGCGGCTCGGGAGAGGGGTGACATTGAGGGGGAAATCGCAGACCCGAATGATAGGCTTCCTCCTCCAGGTGAACCGTACAACAAAAACCAATATGTCGCATGGCATGGAGCTAGTGCTGTCTATCATACTGGTGGCCCCAGCGTGCCAATGCCGAATGGCAAAGTCATCCCCGGAAAGCGGAGGATCAACATTACATCAGCCAACTGGCAGTTTGAGCATGCTCGGGCAGCGAGGTAAGACTATTAATCATTTTACGGCTTGAGAATTCACTAAAACCTTACAGCCGATTCAATTCTGCACTTGTCGCTGCTCGTCGTACCAATGTGGAGGGCGTTTATGATCCACACACCAATCAGTTCCACTTCCCAATGATCATGCAACCAACTCATGCACGCTGGGAAGAATTACCCATCACCGAGGATGACTTTGAAGGTCACGACGTTCATGCACAAGGAAGGCTCACCAATGGATCATCAGGTCTCGCAAATGGTGTTCACACGAACGGACCTACCAACGGAATTGTATCCGCCCAGAGGCCGAAGAAGACAATATTTGGGCAGGTTCCTGCCGTTATTGCTCGCAACTTCTTGGTCATCGACACTTATTTCGAAAGTGCACCGATCACCGGTGCTGGGGTTCCAGGACCAGACGGCGATTTCCATGACGTGGGCGTGAACGGCCTTCCAAATGTGAATGAAGAAATACTTGCAGAGTTGCCGCCTGAGTGCCGGAAAGCATTGGAAGAAGCTAGAGAAAAGGAGCAAGAATGGAAGAGCAGGTGGAATAGCGAAGCGGTCGATGGTTCCAGAAAAGAACTCAAGATCGGCTTCACCGGTGTGCCAGTTTAGACGTCCCAGCTTGCGTTCAATGAAATCTTAGATTTGAAGGCTTTGGTGGTGGACGAACTGGCTTTGGCGTTTTAAGTTTTCGTTGACGAAGTAAGCATCTCATCTGCTAATGACCGGACATTCAATATCCATAGGAAAGAGAGGTATGTACAATATGAACTTTGTTGTTTTATCAAAAGGATTGCTTGATCAAAATACCGGTGGTATAAGTGGAGATCTGTCTGCGGAGCCAGAATATATTGTTGACGGAGACTCCTTTAGGTATGCAGGATTGATTCAAAAATATACTTGCACTCCCGTCTACTCTTCGACTTATCTCGTCATTCCGAGTTGGGAATGCACTATTTGCTGGCATGGACGTGAATTAGATATACCGAAGAGCCAAGAAAGGGGCTCTCAGATGAGGGATATCATCCAGCTGGACAAATGATCCAACTGTGTGAGGAGTGCCGGCTGTCATATCATTCGTAAGAGAAAATTCTTGAAAACTCGTAGCTCCATGATCCGTTTGGTCTCTGGAAAGAAAGTTCGCTTCTCACGACGACTTCTATGTATGAATCGGTACTATATAGATATCGATGGTATTTTCAGCTATTCTTTTCTGTTTCTCCCATGCCTGGGACGGCTAAGAACCCATTTGGCACGATATTGCAACTTCAATCTTACAAGATTACTACATTACCCACGCATCTCCTTGTCTTGATGTCCCAACACGATCTTTCCTCCGTTGCAAGTATATCATACAACCTCTGCCTCACCCCTCAATCCTAATCATATCACCGGACGGACACGCCCCACCCGCTTGTTTCCAGTTTCCACTTCGCAATATCGTGCGTTGCGCAATGGGAAATGCATGGCCTCTGGGCGCGAAGACTTGGCCAGCAACTCCTTGCGAAGCCCCTACCGCTTTCGGTCAACAAAGGCTTTTCACATATGGCAAAAAACAGAAAAAGGTGACGACACGCACAAGACCTGCCGAGCTCTTTTATGTTCCCCCAACCTCATGCCCGTTGCTTTCCTTCCTTCGCTTCAATACCACAACGATTTACCCGCGAGAAGAGGGTTGGGCAGATAGTTCGGAGCAAACCAAAATACAGGGTCGGCGGCGCAAGTGTGCGAAAAGAGGCCGGGGCACAGCTGCTTCATTGTCTCGAACATGGCCTCGAACAACACAATAACCTGCCCACCGCCATTCGTTTCGGATGCCGATTACCAAAAAGGAGGAGGATGTACGTGGTGCCTAATCTTGGCGTACGATTTATCACCACAACATTTCATTTGCGTATTTCCCACGATAGGCATTGAGCTGACTATTTCCCTTCTCGGTTGTAGACGTGCATGGCCGCTTCTGCGGCATCAACCCTGGCGTACCAGGGCAAAAATGCTGTCTTCCCTGCCCTATCCAAGACTGGGTCTACCCGGAAGGTAATCCGTATCTGAAATAGTTTACTTCCAACCTCCAAGCATCGGTCCTGACTGACTGGCCCTGTAGAATTCACGGAAAAGCTCAAGATCGCCAACTACGTCGGCATAAGCTCTGTCGCGCTCTGCGGTTTCCTCCTCCTCTCCTTTCTCGTCCTTCCTCCCGAGCGTAGTAATCGGCATTATCTGACCATCGGCGTCACGCTGGCAATCACATTCTTCTCGATTCCCTTCCTCGTACCTCTAGGGACCAAACCAGACATGTGTTACGATAGAATCACGCCGAACGGGCAAGGCTCTGAAATGTCCTGTGCCTGGACAGGTGCTTTGCTGTTACTTGGAGCCATGGGGTCCGCGCTGTGGAGTAAGTCCAGCCAGGACAACCTACCGTCAATCAAGAACTCACTCTTAACCAGTCTTCCTCCGCGCCCTCTGGCTCCATCTTCGCGTCTGCTGGGAGATTGACCCCGGCCGACCGTTCATGATCATATCCACAGCCGCGGGGTTAGCCATACCCGTTGCTTTCACTGCCGTTGCGCTGACCATAACCGGCGTTTCCTACCGCGTCGGCCTCGTCTGCCTGCCCAACCACCGGCGAGCCATTGTCACTTTCTGGGCATGGGAGGTCGGGTTCGCGGGCACGGCGCTCCTGGTACAAGGGGCCACGACGGGCTACTGCATGTGGGTGTACCTGCTGATGCTCTTCCGGGGAAGAAAAAAGGTAGCTGGTGCAAGAGAAGCAGGGACGGACCAGATCTCTGCCAATGGCGGACGCCCACCGGATCACTCCAGTTTCGCGAGCGAATCCACGAGCGGCAGCGGGTCGGCGCGGCCGCAGAACACGTGGCGGAAGATGAGGCGCATGCTTCTGATGCAGTGGCGCGGCATAGCTCTGACCATCATCATGGCCGTCGAGTCTCTGTTCTTCATCATCGTCTTCGTGGCGCAGGATACACGGTTCGGCGAGACTGCCAGCAAGGCCAATGAGCCAGATACGAGGACCTGGAGTGCGTGTTTGGTCTTGACGGGAGGTAACCGGTCAGCTTGTTTGATATATGCGGGAAAGTTGGCAATATCCCAGGATTTGGTGCTTGGTTCGCTGCTGTTGGGCTCCGTGAGTACTGCGCGACATTCCATATCTTTTATCCCCTCCGCAGCGCTGCTTCCCATCACTTCAACGCCAAAGCACAAATACTGACCTACCTTTTCCAGCTCATCGGTACCCAAAACTTCTTTCTCCTTGCCCGCACTGGCATGTTCATCGGCTGGTGGGAGCTCCTCTGCCGGCCCTTCAAACGCCTTCATCTGTTCCGCCACGGCGGTTCAGACCTCCCCTTAACATCTCTCAAGCCCTCAGACGGACAAGCCCTCCCTACATCAACCAACCCCGTCGCAAGAGACAACCACGACTACGCCGTCAGCGGCACTACACCGCTGACGATGTCCACTAACACCTCACCCTCCAAGCCCTCTGTATTCAGCGGTGTCCGCCGCCAACGCTCGACCTCACGGCACTCATCCTCTGCCTCCTCCAGTCTGCAAGACCTCGGCATTCCGCCTGTCACAGTCAACAACCCATACAAGCTCTCTCTTCGCTCAGAGCGCGCCGCCTCGCTCATCGACCCCGCCGAGCGCGCCCGCCTCGCCCGCCTCGCCCGCACTGGCGAGAGCGTCGACCTACACGATCTATACGCGCGGGACGTCCACAAAAATAGCGCGGCCTTCAACGACGCGCAGCCCAGCACTCCGCCGCCGCCCCCACTCCCGCTCAACGCCATCCACAAATCACCCATCCAACCAGGCCCACCACCACCACCGACAGGCTCACCATTCAAAGCTGGAACAGGGGCGGCAGGACCGTACTCGCTTGCGGCCGCCGCAGCCCCTCTCTCCTTCCCCACGCACCCGCCCCCTCGCCGCAGCGCCACCCTCCAACACTATACCAAAACCAACCCCTCTCCCTCTCGCTCGCCGACGCACTCCCGCTCCCACTGCCGCTCCTCAACCCCGTCCTCCTCCTCCTCTCACACCGCATATGCCCCCGCCCACCCATTCTCCCTCTCCCCCTGCCCCTCTCACACGCCTGACTTCCTCCGTGCCGCAGCGACGAGCAATAGTGCCACTGGCCCAGGCATCGCGAACCGGCACCGTCTACCATCATGGGCGCGTTCATCGACGCATTCAGGCAGTGAAGGCGGAGAAGGAGGAGTGATGGCGACGGCAAGCGAGCTGCGGGATGCAATGAGAGGGGGACTGGCGCTGCATCCGGTGGACATGGCCGAGTTTGGGGAGTTGGGTGGTGGTGATAGCGACTGGATCTCGAGGAACGTTGGGCCGGTGGGGAGAGCAGCAGGGGAGGAAGTGTTGGGCGGGGACACTGGCGAGACGGAGAGGGTGTTTTCGAGTAGTGGGAGCGAGGAGGTCGTGGATGGGCGGAGGGAGAGTCGGGGGAGTAGGGGGAGTAAGGGGTAGTGGTGAGTTGTGTCGGGATGAGTATTTCTTTTGGACAGTGAAGGGCTGAAGAAACAAAAAGTGAAGGTCTTTCTGCTGTTGTCGGCCATGGTGGTCGTGGTGGCGCAAGCAAGTTGGCTGAAACGCGGAGAATGTGCGGGGAAGATACGTACCATCAACACCTTCCCTGTTGGTGAAGAGCAGCACAACACCTCATTCCCCCGCCAGTAGCATAAATGGGTAGAAATGCCAATGCAGTACCGCCCAGTCCACCCAACTATACCCACACTCCCGCCACACTCACGCAAACGTGACAGCTGACCCGCTGCCGCCGCCGCCATGGCAAGCATCACGACTGCACCCACCAAATGGAGTCCCGGAGGCCATCTGCACGCCAATGGTGAAGAAGTACAGGAGCTGCGGCCAGCCACGCCACTGCGCTCCCGACCTCTTCCGGACCAACGTTTCCCAAGGGCCGTTCACACGCCCCAGACCCCGCTGCACACCTGCCCAACTGCCCTGGTGAAGACGGTTGCGTAGTAAGCCCCCTCCCTCCCCCGACCCTTTTTTTTCCTGCCGTGAAGCATGACCGAGAGAGCGTAACACACCCACCCACCCGGCTGCGCCTCCACCCCCTCATCTGCCCCCCCCACACACACACAGACGACATCACCGTGCATTTAACTCGACAAAAAAAAAAGCTATACCTTTCGCCACCGGCGATAAGTCTTTCTTGGCCGCGAGCATCATGCGGCCCGGCAAATGGCAAGGGCGGAGTGGTGAGAACATGCACGGACGATGAGGGGAGGTCAGAACAGAGGCGGAGCAGCGCGGCTCGCCATACGAGCGGAAAAAGCACAGACACGGGCACCATCCACCAGTCATTCAACGGTGGTTCGGTTACCAAGGGAAAGGCGGTCGACGACCACCGCTCGTTCGCTCGAGGACAGGCGGGCGAGGTGCATGGTGCTCAGCCCAGCATACCACTCCACACAAACGCACCTGAGCACCCAAAAATATCAAACCCACCTTTGCACTCTTTCTCGTACAACCGCACCTTCATTCTCCTTCCAACAGTCTCCCCTCCAAAATGGTGGGTCGGCATTTATTTTAAGCGTATACGAAGGAGCCTCGGTTCGAAGAGTGAGCGTTCCAGAAAATCGTGGTCGTTCTTGATCTTCTGTCTCCTGCTCCGTCAGGTGGAAGGTTCCGCTTCGGAGATGAACAACGTTTGGTGATTCAATGTCTATGAAACGCCACGCATTTCCTTCCCCTCCCCCCTTCCAGCATCACCAGATCTGGGTAGAGTGAGCATCCGGAGCGACCGCACAGTCCTTGAAGTCGAACAGGGGCCTAGAACCGACACAACATCCACCTACGTCACATGTCAAGACATGTCAAAACAAGGGATGGTAAATGTGCATTGCTCTTTCGCTGTTCGTCTCCAGCAGAAAGTCCAAAAGAGGAATTTTGTATTCATATTTTGTTTGTTCCTTTGAGCAATCTGTCTTTATGATATAAGTTTTTTGTCGTTTTTCTTTTTTTCTTTCAAGAGAGAATGAACCCAACCCATCCCCAAGCGTGTGCGCACGTGTGCGCAGCTATAAGTCCATCACCGTCTTGATATTGTGTTCCCGAATTAGACCCCAACCAAGGAAATAGGAGAGAAGAAGCCGAAAAACAAAACAGGTGGGCTCTGTGGTTTGGGTATTTGCAACGCGCGGTAGTCTGTAGGATGAAAGCCCTCCTCTGGCAACCATCGAATGCCATTAATTACAAAAAAAGCAACAGGCAGCAGAATGAACCAAAGCCCCGGGCCATGCAAAACTCGGTGTCGCTCCATGGGTCCATTAATAAAGGGAGAATCTCGAATCGAAGTGAAGTCGTAAACGTTTAGAAGGGTTAAAAAGGCTGCTGAAGGTATGAAGGGTCACCCGGGGTATGAAGGAATGGGGGTGGTCCCACAATCGTGTCGCGGGGCCGGCGACCGTCTGCGAAGTGGAAAGAGAAAATGCCAACGCGGCGCTCGCCGTGCTCGAGCCTAGCCCAAACTCGGCAGCGAAGCGCGGCGCGATGTGCAGAGTTTTTAAAGCGCAAGAATGCTCCCGACGATACCCCGAAAGCAAGATAAAAAAAACAAAGCAAAAAAGAAATCCAGCCAACACCTCCTTCCGATAATGCCCCCACCAGCCAAGTCCGTAGTCTAGTCGCTGAAGCATTTCAACAATAGAAAGAAAAAAGAAATGCTGCCCGGATTGATGCAGCAGTCGAGAAAATGGTAACTTCGTCAAGGAAATCTATGCACACCAGAAGCCAGAACTGATAACGGCGCGGATGCAAAGTTGTCGTCAAAAAACCAATCGGAGGGGGGAACGTGTGCCGCAAAAGCAACAGAATGTCCGAAGTGTAGGTCCGCATCCGCTGGAGCGTGTCTTCGTCGAGGAAACAGTCGGAAAGACTCCTCAAGATATACAGGGTGAAAGGACTAATAAGAGGATCCGGAAATGCGCAAAGTGCTTTTGTGACAATCCTCCCGAACTTTTCGATGCCAATTCGGTGCAAACCAGAAACAAAGAAAAAGGACACCCGCCTGAAGCGTGCTGACACAAGTCACACGCCAGACATGGGAAGGCGACGAACCAACCGAGGGTGTAATCGAATGGGTTGTTTAACCCGCGACCGACTGAGGACCGAATCCAGGGGCCATGAAGTACGAAGGGTGTTGGCGCGCACAATAGAGGCAGTTACAGCCAGCTCCGTGGCCACCCCACATGTGCTGTCCGTAGTGCGCGTACGCCGACGGAGTGAAAATGGGCGCCGGCTCTTGCGGGCTGGGGAGCTGATGGAACGGAGGGAACCCGAAAACGCTGCGACGAGCATATCCATCCGGAGGTCCCCAGGTGGTGGGTCCACCGTAATATTCTGGAGTCGTGGGTCCGGTGTGCGGAGGAGACCGCTCGGTCGCAGAGCGCGAGGTGTGCCAAGGATCGAACTGTGTGTAGCCGGGCGTGCCCTGCTGAGAGAATGAGTCACAAGAGAGCGACTTGGCGTACGTGCACTGGTTGGACACGGGCGAGGGCAGCTTAGGCATCGAGCGCAAGCGGTTGAGGTTGCCCTGGACCCTGGTGTCGATAGGAGCCAACTTAGTCGTGTTGGCAGCGCGAGCAGCAACACGAGCCTCATACTCCTTCCAGTGGTCGAGCCAAGAGTTGAACCCGCGTGACTCGGTGGGATCGCGGTGTAGGTTGTAGCCGAGGGAGAGGAGCCAGTCCCTCTCTAGCTGGTTGAGTTCCGCCACGGGGATGCCGCTGACTTCGGACCACGATCGGTTGATAAAGGTGTTGTCGTCGAGGAACTTGCTACCAAGCATCAAGGCAGTAGTCAGGAACCTGTAGACCTGCGAGTCACTGCTCTTGAAAGCAGAGCCCGTTGACAGCATGTCCATGCGGATCGACAGGTAGTTCATGCTGAGCAGAATCGTCGCGGAAGGGAGACGCGTCGCACAAAGGACTTGGTGGACCCACTTCCGGAAAGACGGAGGCGAGGGACGACCTGGTTGAATGCTTCGCATGAGGTCAATATCTGCTAAGCAGATCGGGGACTTGAAGAGAGCATACATTCCCTGTGCCATTTCAGACACGAAATCCGTCATCGTCTCCATGTCATAGTCGAGCTTAGCGGAGACGCCGCCGACAGGCTTCTCCTCCTTCATTTGCGGATCAACGCGCTGCTGCTCCTGCTGGATCTGACGGTGCATATCCATTTCGGGTATGGGAAGGGGTAGGATGGGCGCGCCAACGGACTCGTAGTAATGCGGCGGCTGGAGGCTGGACGTATTGGTGCTCTGGTAGGCGCCATGCTGTGGATACATGATTGACGGGGGAGCCATGGCAGAGTTGTGGCCGTAGCGCTCTGTGAAGTCGTAGCGGTGGTCTTCGTGGCTGGCGATGCCGTGCTGAACAGAGTAGGGGTTCTGCTGGTACTGCATACCTCCACAGCCGTTGCTATTATAGCTGGGGATGAACTCGGGCGGCGAGAGAGGCAGCTGCCGGGGCATCGGCGGGCGGTAGAAAGACGGCATACTGGACTTCGCAGTCGCAGAGAAATAAAAGAAACGGTGCGTCTGCGCCCTGCCCGAGCTGTTAGTCCAGCGAGAGGGAGCGCGGTGGTGAAGGGAACAAACCGTCTCTTTTATTCCCGACCAAAGGGAGTTCGAGCAGATGCTCTTAAAGCGAACCTGACCAGAAGATCTAGCAGTCGGCTCTCATGCGCGAGGGTGTTGTCGCTAGAATTGCAGAAGAGGACGAGAATCTTCTAAAACAGGCGAGAAGCAAGTACGGGGTAGCGGCGATGCGCCAACACCAACGAGCTTTTCGGAGGTGGTGGTTATAGGTGGTGCGACCGGCTTAAAAAGTTTGACGTGTCTGGCGATCGGGAGGTGACGATGGGCGGGCTAGTAAGGCAGCGAAATCGTTGCAGCGGCGACGGTGAGTCGACAAAAAGTTGCAGAGATAAACGGCGGCGCCGTAGACCAGGCAAGTCCGTCAGCCGGGACGAATCTAAGTGAATAGCTCGTCGAGGATTGGGTGGGTGGGCGGGCGGGTCGGTCGTAGCTTGAAGAGCGGACGATGGACGATGTGAACCGCGGAAACGCTCAGAGTAATAAGGGCGAGATGCGAAAAGAAAACGCAAGGGAATAAACCAGCGGTTTGCTATGCGGATGGCAAGCTCCTAGAATGGCAACAGGCAAATGGGCCGAGAGTGAGCACCGGACGTCGAGAAGCCTACGCGGATGCTGGCTGGAGGCAGTGCCGGAGAACTCGAGAATGCAAGGCCCAGACGCAAGGACTTGTTGGGGATGCGGCGATGGGAAAAGGGTTTCGCTCGGAGAGGCAGCCGATGCGCAGAGCAGGAACGTCACGACGGGATTTCGGAGGGCGCTGCAGCGGTGGCGGGCTGGGGGCGGCAGCGGCAGGCCGGACGAGAGTGCTCGGGCTGTCGACGCGTCGAGTGCGAGCGAGGGGTGAGAAGAGGGTGCGCTTCGCCGGGCGCGGAGTGAGGAGATGGGAGGCGAAAGGAAGATGGATGGAGAAGAAGGAACAGAAATGGCGGAGAGAGGGCAGAGATCAGGAAGCCAGGGCACACGGACTGGACGGGGCCTCGGAGCGGTCGTTTGGGCGCTGGGCCGTGGGCTGTGGTTCTTCGTCACTCGGGCTGGCACACCCCTTACGAGAACCCACCGCCTCAGCCAACCACGCGACCGGAAGCCCAGCATCTGCAGCCGCCGTTCGTTACCGCAATAGTGCCTCTCTGCGGCCTGCCACGTCGGCCTCTGCTGCCCTCCGTCCAGCCCGCGCCCGCGCTCGGCCCCCAGTCCCAGTTGATTCATTTTCTGGAGCCCTTTGTGCACCGGTGCATAACGCGCGGCGGGCCTACCCACGCGCCCCTCATTATTCAGCGCGCCTTCCTGGGCCCGGCCCTGGCGGTAGAGCAGCGCGCCAGTCGGTCCGCCGGCCTGGAGCCCGTAGAATTTAATCGAGCTCCTGGGCAACGCCAGACGGACGCGCCGCCGCCTCAGGGCCGCGCCGTCTCAGACGCTCTGCGCGTGCGCCCTTCGGTGCCGCCTGCCAGCGACAAGGCAGGCCTCCGCGCGTGTGATTATTCGCAGGCGTCAGAGAGTCAGTTTGTGGCTGCATAAGACCGGTGCCGGCTGTGCTGGGGCAGCGTGACTGCCGCTGGCTCGCCGAGGGCAACTTCCGCGCACGGCGAGGGCGGCGATGCTGGGCGAGGCAACACGCACCAGGAGATCAGACCCTCATCCATCCATCCGCCCATCCTCCACCTCATCCTCCAGTCATCCTGCCCCCAGCCCGCGCAGCGTCATAATAAGCCGCTAGTAGCAGTCGCCCTTCCTCCCGGCTGCGCACAACCAAGGCTGCGAGGGTGGCGACGGAGCGAATCACATCACCTGCATGCCTGCCTCACCTCGCCGCCGCCGGCCGTCGTCATAACGTGACAAGCGGAAGCCACGTTGGGCCAGGCCGTGTGGCCGCGAGAACGCCCCCACTGATGTTTCATTCGTCCAGAGATGCGTTGAGAAAGGCTGCTCGTGGACCCTTGTGGCTGTATGTATTGATTGATTTTTTATCCGCGATCCACGCCAGGTCCGAGCACGCACGCACGAACGCACGCACACGGCTGCGTCGGTGCGTGGGATGCGAGCTCGTGCGCGCCTCTCTCGCGGAGACGGCCCTTTCATAAGTGACTGTTCCAGCGTGAAGCTCTCAGCAAGAAGCTTGCGCGCTCACCACGCTGCAGACGGCACGGAAATGACCTGGCTGGACGTGTCGCAGCCTGTTGCTGTTGGCGAAGCGCATTCGACGCGCCGTCCACTCAGATTGGCTCCTTACGCCCGTACAAATCTCATTCTCGATGCTCGTCTCAACCCCGGATCAGAAGCATGCCCTGTCGACAGGCACAGCGGCACGGCGATCTGAGCAGCTCGGTCCCTGCTCGCCCGCGGTCTCGCCCAGCGCGCGGGAAGCGTGAGGGCGGAGCCTGCCATGGTGAAGCAGCGACGAGGCAGGCACGCAGGGCACGCAGCAAAGGCTCATTCGGGCAGGATCTTCGTGCTTGACGTTTAGCAGCAGACGCGGCGGCGACGGCGGCAGCTGGCCCGGCTGGAATTTGGGCGAATTGAACAGTCAGTGTTGCATTCCTGGCTGCTGTTGATGCTGGCGGCCTCGCCGTTTGATCTCCCTCGTGGAAGCATGTCTCTCGTCGCCGGGCCAGTCGACGTGCCAGGCGCATGGCGGCACCACGCACCGCTGCAGCCCACGCGCAAACAGCCCGCAGGCGGAGGCAGCACGACTGACGACATCCCCATTTCTCGCTGTCCCGCCGTCCGCCGGCTCGTCGCTCGTAGCGCTCGCGCGGCCTGGTACGGAAACTGCAAGGCCGCGACCGTCGTCTCGGGTCGCGGTGCCTGCCGCTTCGGTCTGCGCAGCAGCAGCAGTCGCTCCTCGCCTCTTTTTTTAGAGGTCATCACTCGCCGGCCGGGATGGCGGCCCCGGGCTGTGGCCTCCGCGATCGCTCCCGCCATTGGCCGCGCCCCTCGCTACCCACGCATCATCTTGGAGATAGATTGGATGCCCAGATGTAAGGGCGAATGGTAATGAGGACGAGGAGACAGAGTCATCAAACCTCGTTCTTGCTGCCTTCTCGCCAGCCATTTCGTTTCCTTGACGACAGCTAGCGCGTTTCCGGTGGACCCTGTGATGAGCCTGGGTGTGCTGGGCGCCTCCGCTTGCGCACGCCCAAACACGATTGCTCCGTCGCTCCATCAGGTCTGGCCGGCGAGCCGGACAGAGTCAGCCAGCCGATCCGAGCGTCATCGCCGTCTTTCCCTACGCCTGGAAATTTTCGAGAAGGTCGTCGGCTGGCCGCCCGTGGTGAGCAACATCAGCATCATCACCGATGGAGCGTGGCGACCCAGCAGCTTGCGGCAAGCGAGCGTCATGACCCGCCGCAGGTCATCGTCATTGAAGGCGGATGTGATTTCAGCACTGCGAACCAGCCACCAGCCTCCGCAGGCCACCATGCGTGAGTCCCAGCCTTGCCGAACCTAAGCGCCGTTCCCCTCATGACGGAGGCTATCAGAGGCTCATCACACGTCCTGTTCTCCGCCCACACCGGTACGTAGCTATCTGCAGTCACTTCCCGGCATGAGAAAACATCTCATCACGAGGCCTGCCGACCGGTGGGCAGTGGTTTCTCGGCTTCCAGCCAAACCCACGACTGCCATTGGATCGCACAGCAGCCATACCCATCGTTACTCGACCAGCATATGACTCTTCAACCTTCCCTCTCCGTTGCCTTTTTGACGGGATCCTGGGTGTCCGGACTACCGCTTCCGTGGCCTGGTAAGACGCCGAAGCGTCGCCCTTCGACACCCCCCTCCGAGCCTATCGAAAAGAAAACTTGTTGCGCACATCTGAGCATCCAGCACATCCCGACTCCAACAGAGCCAGGAGGACCCTCGTAAGGGCGAAAAAATTGCATGCGTCATCTCGTACCAAAAATGCCTTGCCAGTTATCTCCCTAGGCATTCTACTGAATCTCGCTTGCAGCATAGCATTACGCGCAAGTCGAGTTAGCTGTTGGAGAAAACGAGACCAGCAAGCTCCAAGCCTCGCACCCAAGCCCCCGAACGGACCCGTGTTACTAAACTCTGCCACCACCATCCACCACCCTTCACTCACAGCTTTCCCCCTTGCGGACAATGCCGCGCTAGGCTACTCATACACACGCTCAGATTCTTTCCCACTCACACCATCAGCGCGCGACGGGCGGCAAGGCGGAGTTGGTCCTTCTCTCCGCACCCCTGCCTCCCACCTCGGTCCCCAGCCCCGTGTCCTGCTCTGAGACATTTTCCTAGTCCATTCCACCCCCTCGGAACCCTTGGGACGCGGCAGTCTGTTTCTAGCTGCCTTCTGGTGGCAACTCAAAGTAGCCGCAGCACTCTCCTTCCCCACACTCAACAGCAGGCAGCCGCGCGGAGACAAATAACTGCGGCACTTTTCTCACGCACTCGCAGCGCCGGCCGTGCAAGCCGATGGCTGCGCAGCGGCAAAAAGGAAAAAAAAAAAGTATAGCATGCGCGTTTCGGTAGATGCGCGGGCCGACCGGACTGCATGAAGGCGGAGAAAGAAAGTATTGTAGGTTCGAGGGCGATCGGGCTCACGGCTGTGTAAGCTGATCGCGGCGCGACGACACAAGACCATTCGCCCCAGGTGCCCTGCGGAGGTCCATCGCAATCAGGTAGGTGAATGGTTAATTGTAAGGAGACGGCAAGGCAGCGTCTTCCTCCTGGGCGTAACGGCGGAGTCTTGACGCGAAGACCCTCCTGCCTAGAGAATGCTTTGAGGTGGGAGTGCGATGCTAGTGCCGGCGATCGTTCCTGTAGAAAGGGGGTTCGTACAGCAAGAGGCGTTTTTGATTGAGCCGGAAGGAAAATGTATTCGTTGCCGCATTAGTCTGCGGTCGTAGCACTGTTGGGCGGTCGGGTGGCACGTTCGATGAACGTCGTACAGCTGACCTCAGGCGCACACCCTTTCATAAGTTGAGTATGGCCTTGCGCACGAAAATATGCGAAGCATAATGCCGGGGCCCATAAGTGTTCTCGTGGAAAATGAGATATGAAGTTGGGGGCTCGGTTTGGCCGCAAGCGCCAAATGCGGAATGAAGCTATATGAAGAGGAGTGTAGCTTCACAAACGAAGAGGCTTTTCGCCTCCACGACGCTACGGGCTCTTCTAAGCAAGACAGCAGAGGGATCAAAACAAGGGTTTCGTGTTGCCCTGTTGCACAAACCACGCTGCCACTCAGCAAACACGAGCTCCGCTGCCGTTATGGCATTCCTACGAAACATACCATCCGCCTCCGCCAACGACACCAATGCCAGGTCGATCGCCAACGAATCCGACCAGATCGCAGGAATGCAACAGTTGGCGCTACCACTTGGACCACAAAAATAATCATCACACGTGGCAGTCAAAAGAGCACGGTGCGGCCCACGGTGTTCGGATTCCCCATCGGATCTTCGCGAGGAGTGTAAACAGACTTGGTGTTGCGGTACCGAAACCTTTCTCCCACTTCCGAAAGCAACGAAGAAATCCAACCCCAATCTCCACTCCGGAGATCGTATTCAGCGGTGGAAATAAAGTTGCGCGCTGCTTTGCTCACGCAAACCCCTGGGATTGCGATGTTCGAGCGTCAATAAATGCTAACGACTCCCGCGCTCGCCTTCATTGGAGCGGCGTTCAACCGTGCGCAATACCATCGAGAAGCCATATGAGAAAAAATACAACAACGCTGATACCGGCGCTATGCGCAGGGATCCCCCTATCTTAGCACTGCTCCAGTATTCCTGCAGGACGAGGTTATTGGACATCTGCGAAGCCCGAGCAACTCATAATTTCTTTTGGGCATTGAAGCAGTCTCTGGGACCGCAAATTCTCTCGCGAATTGACGGCGCTTTCATCTCAACCACCGCTTCGCATCCCTACGCCAGGGATTCGAAGCTGTGTCTCTGTCGTGTCATGATCAGGATGAAGGATGGCCGATAACACACGTTGCTTGGCTCTCGCTCTAGTTCTGTCCACGAGGGCCGAGACTTCGCTTCATCTTCCAGAAAGCAGTCTCACTTGCTTGATCTCGTTCATCCGTTCCACCGCCGGTGTAGAGTGCAAAGTCATACGGCAAGAGCAGGAACACCAAAGGACCAGCTCAGGTGGGTAGCACTAAACCCCATGTAGATCCAAGACACCCCATGCAAGGCCAGGACGGAGACTCAAACCAAGATACAAAGGAACTCTTCCACCCGAGAAACGGCGAAGGGACCCTTGTGGTGTCGGTTCTGGAAAGAGATGCACGGAGCCAAGGTAGGGACGAATTGTGCCAAGCCAGGGTCTGTTTAGTATATTCCCCTTCCCACAAAAAAAATTGTGGGAGTAGGCATGGCCAGAGGACGGCGTCGACCTAGCTGCACCGTGGAACATGGTCCCGCGCGCAAGGCCCCCACCCGCGTGGCCATCCTCCAACAGCGCCAGTCCAAGGCCCCCGTCGAAGGAAGAGACACCTCGCTCAAAGGCACCAAAAAGAAGTGGGGAGCACGATCAACGTAATTCACACACTTCCAGCCCCTGCAGCAACCGTGCTCCAGCCGTATGAGAGGGTTCGAAAGGGTGAGTGCAGATGGCCAGATCCTTTGGCCGCCATGAGTCCAGCTATAATTCCATGCTCCAAAGTCAGGCACTGATCCCACCACGCACAAATCCGCTTGATTCGTCACCTTGGTAATTATTGTCATGAAATAGGCCGGAGCACCGTGAAGGAGATTGAGCTCAGAAACTACGGAATCAATATAAGGCCCTAAAAAAACTAAAATAAAAAAGAAAAAGGTACAGCCGATCTTTCAGAGAATTTCCAGTAGGTGATATCTTGGAGTGGGAGAAACGCTGAAATTGAGCTGCCAGAGTTAGTTATGGGATTCAGAGAGGAGTGGAAGAGAAAGGCTCCGATTTTGGTATAACGGCTCTACAGTAACTTTCAGAGGCGAAGCTCTTCGTCGAGGTATGGCATCCGAGGTGTTTAACTACTGTGTTCGCTATCAGGTAGGTCTGCACCTCATCAACGTTACTAAGGAAGATACCCACCAAGCCTTTGAACAGTTCCATCCTGAGCTCCAGCACGGCCTCCTCCCTTTTCGTTTTACAACCGCTGGGAAGAACGTCGCAGAATATTGTCACCATAAGTTGCGATACATGCTGTAGTACGCCTTCAAACAGGACGTCTCGTGCCTTGCTGTAATCTGACCACGTGGAAACGTGAAATTCAGCGCTTCATAGATAATGACCTAGCGCGCTTATTTTGAAGCTGGAAGCGGCCTGTTCTTCATATATTTTGGGTCCAAACATATGTGGGCAACGAAACCATCAAAATATCTCTCATTCTTTATGGAAATATGAAGGGAGAGGCGTGAATATTGGGTTGTTGCCTCCGAGGTACGTTAATATGGGTTGAGACAATCTGTGCCCCCTTCTGTCATTAGCAAGCCACCATTCAAGATCTCGGCCAGATACCAGGAGAGTGGCAATATCCAAGAACCAAAGCCCGAAGAAACCTCAAGGATGATCCGGATAGAACACAGCACCTACTTGAGGAAGGAAAGGCCAAACACCATCTCAGTGCAGCTGTGTGTTCGGTAGCGCATGGACAAAGACGGAGCCCGGGCACGGCCAGCCTTTTCCCCCATCGTCCCTTCCACACCCAAATCCAGGCGCTCAGACATCTGGAGAACTCCTTAAACGTGAATTTTTCCGAACCTAAGAATGCTTGGACCGGGCCGAAGCGCTCAAAGCAATCCGATCGAAGCCGTCCTACAAAAACGTTCAGTCCACGAAGCAGCTGTCCGTTCTGAACCAACACTGGCTCGACAACTCCAGCATGACATACCTTTTAGAGAAGTGACGATAACCACTGAATCTTGGCGTGAATAAGTATGCGGCGAACACTGAGGAGATGTGCGGCAAAGCTATGGGGCGTGTTGGTGTCGGAGGTCGAATTGGCAGACTGGGCGGCGTAGGCAACTGCCAGAGCATGTACACATCTATTTCTCGTTGTCAAACCAGTGAGCACCAACCAATAACCCGTGCTTTCCCATTCACAATGACACTCAATCTCTAACTCTCGTCGATCATGATCCAAGTGATCTTTCAGCCTGCAGCTTCTGGTCGTTCCCAGCTCGCACTGTGGCAACTCCGCACCGCAACCCCAATTGCTCTATTCACAGGCCCATAACCGCTTGCCGAGACAATCGACCGCATCTGAATCCTACTCGTCTACTTCGGCACCTTCGCCGTAGCCGCCAACCTGCAGCATTTTGGGGAGCCGCGCGCCAGCGCCGGCGAAGCACGATAGAGCGTATCGTTCAGCGGCGGGGCTTACATTCGCGCTGGGACTCCGCCACCAGCCGCTGACCAGAGCCGTGTTGGTGCTGTGCTGTGGTGAGGCTGCGTAGGCCATATCAACGGCTGTGTATCGCGGGTGCGTTGCGCATGCCATCGGCTCTGCGGTTGTGGGCGCCGTGCTGGGCGATGTGCAGCACGCTCTACGCATTAAGCCGATCACTCCTTTTCCCGTTCGTTATTGATCCGTGGCTTTGTCGCGATGCGGATTCACCAAATGATACGGAACTTCCTCTTGGCCTCAGGTGGTGGCTGCTGCGTTCAGCTCCTCTTGCGTGTACATGTACTAACGGGTTCAGCCATGTAGACCAGCTTCTCCGCAAATGTACGGCAAAAGAACACAATTCCAAGTTGGATCTAGAGAGCTCGTTGTGTCCGGCATCGTTGGTATGTACATGGCGGGTAGGGGAGTTTTAAGAAAACCATGAGCTAAACTATCCTGACAGCTTCAACTATAACAGTGAATTGATACGCCACTGGCCTCTTGAATCCAGCAGACGTTCCTCAAATGATCACTAACGAGAGGCTTGTTATCCGGGATACTAGCTAAACCTCAAGGCCGCCAGGGTTATCGACCAGCTGACTTTTCAAGTCTTGGATCGAGCCGCGTTGGCACGGGCGTGGTGTAGCGGATTCGTCACGTCCTTAGCTCGTACGACACCAAGAAGAAGAGGTGAAGGTCTAGGGGAAGAATGCAAACCCGCCGAAGAACGAGCACGAGGTAGCACGCGATAGTAATGTATCAGAGCAAGGGAACTTCGTGATTAGAACACGTCTTCCCTCATATGGAGTTGCCTGACAATGCTCCACCATAGACCGGGCGTTGATTGGACGTGTGTGAATGCATTTTGAACTGAAGTGTTTCACCAACATGGCTTGGAAAAGGAATGTGCATGGGCTGTGTGGCGTGTCACGTATTAATGCTCGTGTTCATAAGGTGTCTTGCACAGTACGGCAGATGGTCAGGAACATTATGCACAGGCAATGTGAAGATATGTGAACCACTCAATTCGCGGTTTACGCCAAAACGCCATAACGTGAAGGATGAGCGGCTGTGCGGCTCCCATGGTATTTCAGCCAGCTACCTACGATACAGAGACGCCATGCCCGTCATAAACCCATCCGTGTGAAGAAACTTTTTAAAGAACCACCGACGACCATACCAGCAGCACATAGCGGAGCCGTAGCCCGCTTAGTTCATCTGGCGGATGAGGGCGTTGATGTGCTCCTCACGGTTGCCAAGGTCACCACCCTCGATGAAGTGCTTGAACTTCCTGGGGCGGAAGCCACCAGTGGGGTTGGACAGCTTGAAGGGCCAGAGGAAGTTGCTGGCTTGCTTGAAGTTGGGGCCAACGGTGTAGATCTCGTGAATCAGGTCCTCAATGCAGACAATGCCGAACTTGCCGAGGTGCTCCTCAATGATGGCATTGTCGGTAAGAGGAATGCGCTGCTTGTTGACCTTGCCGTAACCGCGCTTGTAGATGAGCTCACGCACAGACTTGAGGTTGGGGTAACCGTAGGCGATGTAGGGCTCGACGATCTTCAGCATCTCGATGGTAGCCTTGGTGAGCTTGACGAAGATGCCGTTGTTGATCTGGAGAAGACGGAGGAGCTGGAGGGTCTTGCGCTTCTTGGGGTCAATCTTGTTGATACCCTTGATGCGGACGACGAAGGCGAGCTTGGGCTCAGCCGGGACGTAGAAGGAGCCCTCCTGCTTGGCGACGCGCTGAAGGCGGATCTTCTCGCGCTCGGCATCGCGGTACTCCTTGACGTAGGACTCGGCGCGCTTGAAGATGACCTCACGCTTCTTCTTGTTGGCCTGTATGAATCCCCGTTAGCTCAATGCTCAGTGAAAGACGCATTCAGTGTGTTCCAGAGAAGTACGTGTAGTCAGTCCCGAAAGATGGTTAACGTAGAGACAGCATTGACCCGAAGGTCTAGTCGTCTTGGTTGGTTGGTTTCATCACCCAGTTTACTTCTCCAGAACACCCGAGTAGCATGTAAAATTTTGTCAACTTACATCGCGCTTCTTCTGGAGCTCGGCAGCACGGCTCTCCTGGTCCTTCTGCTGAGTCTTGCGCTTCTTGAGTAGGGTCTCAGGGACGAGGACCTGGTCCTTGGTGGGAACGGTACTATATCACCCATGAGAGAATGTCAGCAGTCTGGCGAAGAGTGGTGGTGAGCAGTCCAACGACTTGCTCCCAGACGAGAACTGCAGCGAGTGCGGCATTCCCGACTGAAGATTAGACTCGACGGCGAAAAAAGTTTTGATCAATGAGCAGTCATGCGTCTCGCGATGCAAGTGACCGTGTATCTCAATCGACAATACCTCGAGCAAAGTGCTCGAGAAATAATGCGCGTACTTCGTGCGAGCGTGGTATCACCCAGCGCTCCACACCTGTGTACGGCAAATTGGATTCAAGGGAGAAGATTGACGTCTTCAGCCCCAAAACCCCAGCCTCGCATTCTCAAATGCCGCGCGAAGGTGAGGGCGCACGACCAAGTGAGGACCGAGAGCCGGGAGGAGTGTTGTATCGAGCTGGGCGGTGCGGGCGACGCAGCCTTCTCCAGCGTGGAAAGAACCACGACCAGCTGCATTCTCGTCATGGGATCAGGCGAGCGGGCGGCGAAGGAGGACGTACGTCTTGGAAACTGCCATTGCGAAGACTTTTCCGGCGGTGCTGCTGGATGTTAGTGGTGGACGGAAGGTTCGAGGGCGTCTGGTTCTTCTCAGAAAAGGCGGCGCGAGGAAATTAACGTGCGGCCTCGCTTGTGTGCGGCCTGTGCGCTAGCGTGCCAAGCCGTCGCAGGTGCCCGCATCGGATCGCCGCAACACCACGAGCTCAAGCTTCCCCCACTACGCTTCTCCCTCACTGTTCGACGCCAACAATACCTGGTTCCACCCAAGCGGGAAGCCCGAAACCCTGACTCACGATGTCCTCCAACCGCCGTGGCGTCGGCCTCTCGGCCTTCGACCGACACACTATCACGCAAGCTCAGTATGCCTCGCATGGCAGCAACCTCCGCACGCAGCAAGCGCAATCCCTCGAGACGCAACTCTCTGTTTTCCAGTCACTGCTACACCAGTTCAGCATCACGCACGCCAAGGATATCCGCTCCAACCCAACTTTCCGCGCCGAATTCGCCCGCATGTGCAACGCTATCGGTGTCGACCCGCTCGCCTCGTCACACCGCAAAGGCGGAAGCGGCGGCAGCGACAGCGCCAAGGGAGGCAGCGTGTGGGCGCAGATGTTGGGCGGAAGCGTCAACGACTTCTACTTCGAGCTCGCCGTGCGCGTTGTCGAGGTTTGTCGCGAAACGCGGGCCGAGAACGGCGGCATGATTGCAGTGAACGAGGTCAGGCAGCGGGTGCAGAAGGGGAGGGGTTTCGGCGGCGGCATGGAGGTGTCCGAGTATGTAGACCCCTTTTATGCTTGGCTGAGTCTATGCGTGACCTGCGTGCTCATTTTGACATCCTGCAGTGACGATGTTTTGCGGGCAGTCGAGTCGCTCAAGCCGTTGGGCTCGGGCTTTACTATTGTGAAGCTCGGCCATAAGCAGATGATTCGGTCGATCCCAAAAGAACTCAACACGGATCAATCCGCCGTTCTGGAAGCCATACAAGTGCTTGGATACGTAACAGTATCTATGCTACAGATAAACTTAAGCTGGGAGCGCGCTAGAGCAGTCGCTGCCATCGAAGATCTCATGGCCGACTCATTAGTGTGGGTAGATAAACAGACCGAAGAGACCGAGTATTGGTCTCCGACGTTCATCACAGATGCGGCAGCGAGCGAAGGAGAGTAGTTTTGCACGTGTACACGACTTTTGATTCCTCTCTACCCGTAGTCTGATGATACCCATGAAGCATATGACGCATTTTTTGCATCTCGCATGAGCCATTAGAAAAGCAAAACCCCTAGTGCCAAATCAAGAAAACCATTCTTTCCGTATTTATGCCTGAATTGCCCGCCCCAGCGCACCGCCAGTGAACTGCTGGCCACGAGGCACACCGCTCGATCCACCCCTGCCCCTGCCGCGGCCACCGCCGCGACCACCACGGCCACCACGACCTCCTTGGCCTCCTTGCCTTTCAAAGGCGTTGGCCATGCCCTGTGTCCGTTGCTCCAGGGTCTTCTCGTTCGACTCAATAAGACCGCTGGCCTTGTCGCTAAGAGTGAGGGCAAGGCTCTGCAGACGCGAGAGCTCGACACCCTTGCGGAAGATGATGGCATTGTTGACCTGGTCGAGCGCAGCTGCAAGCTCCTCGTGCGAGATCATCTTACTGACGACAGCAGAGACCTTGCGGTCAGGGAGCTCGAACATGGAGGCAAGGGTGCTGATCGCAAGGGTGTCGTAGAAGGGGGCGTAGGTGAAGAGGTAGGTCCTGAGGCCCTCCTCTTGGATCTGCTCGGAAAGCATGACTTTGATCTTCTCAGATTGTGACATAAGCTCCCAAATCTTGATCGAGTTGATGAAGTCCGCAGCCTTCTTCCACTCGCCAGCAGCAAGAGCCTTGGATGCTTGCATAACGTGATCGCGAGTGTTTTCCGGAGGACCAGTGAAGATCTGGCGCTCATGGTACTCTAACAATCTGCGGTAGGTCTTGCTGATCACCCTCTTCCGGATGTCGGGCGAAGAGCCAACCTGAGCGAGCAGGGGGATCTCGAGAAGCATAGAGCAGGTAAGGTAGACGCACTCCAGCAGCTCGAGGTTGATGTGCATGTGGAAGGGCAGCTGGCGCTGCCTCTCCAACCGCTCCTGCTCAGGCGAAATCTGGGAATAGCGCTGCATCTGAAGACCCTGGGCCAAGAGCTCCTTCTGCCTGTTGCTACCGCAAATCTCCTGGAGGGAGGTCTGCGCCTCGTAAACAAGGCCAGCCCTGAAAGCACACAGACCGACTTGCACAAGTGTCCGGTTGAACAGGATCTGGGTGTTAACATCGAAGTTGGCAATCGTGTCCTGCAGATGGGACATGAGCATCATGTCGCGAGCCTTGTAGTAGTGGTCATGCAGCGCCAAGTGGTAAATCTGACAGAGCATGGCACGTGCCCGGATGATACCCTCACTGTTCTTGAACAAGTATGTGCAAAGGGTGGCAATGAGGGCGGTAGGGTCGGGGGTGGCATTGCGAGGGGTTACGGTAGAGGTGAGGCCTGTAGGAATAGCCTTCCAGGAGTTATCCTCCAAAATGGTAATGACCTGGGAAGGCTTGAAGTACAGGTGCTCGAGACGGCGCATGACGACACGGTTTGCGCTCTCCTGAGCACCACCGTGCTTTTCGACGAGCCACTCAACGTAGAGCTGAGTCCGGACCACGCTGCTGTAAAGCGCGGTCTCATCCGTGAGCCTCTCAACGTAATCGGCGGTGTGCGGGTCAATGTGCTGAAGAGCGCGGGTGAGCTCATCGTCAAGGCGCTCAATGAAAGACGTGACGCTGCCAGGGACCTTGAAAGTCTCGCCGGGTGTGATCACAGGCTGCTTCTCATCATCTTCCCATTCTTCGGCGCCCTCGATAACGATGAGATCCCTGTTGTTCTCGAGAATCTGAAGCAACTGGCGGAATTCACCCTCGGCCAGCTTCCACTGCTCCTGAGTCATCTGATTTGTAGTGCCAGTGGTAAGGTCGAACCGAGTAGAGATCAGGGTCAGAAGCACGCGGATCTTCTGGTAGTCAGTGTTGGCCACTTCGAACAGCTTCTCCATTGTGCGGATCTGCTCCATACGATCCGTGTTCTTGCGTCCACGGGCCTCAACAATGGTCTTGAGGTGCTTGAGAATGCCTTCGGGAGTGTAGACCATGGCCTTGCCACCGGCGCCAACCATGGTGAAGCCATCGTCATCCTCGTCGCCTTCGGCAGACCCAGCGCCCAGAGAGGGAATAGCCTTCTTGGTCCTCTTAGGTGTCGGCACCTGCTCCTCGACGACCTCGTCCTGCATAAATTTCTCCGGGTCGGCTTTGAACTTTTCCATCTCGGAGCCGAAATCCTGTTTGATCTTGCGCATGCGCTGACGGACGGCGTTCAGACCACGGGTGTTGGTGGCGTTCATCTTCTTTGGCGTGACTTTCTGCTTCTCCAAAGTCTCGGTCATGGTGGTCTCCAGTTCGGAGATGGCCTTGACATATGGCTTGGGTGTCTTGCCGGCGTTCTGCCTGGTCAGGGCGGGTATTTGGCGATTCATCTTGTCGAACTCTATAATGGTATCAGTATGCAATCGTGAGGGAGCCTGTGCGATACTGTAAACTCACCTGTCGCAATGACCGCCCAGTCGTTGATCTTCTCGGCATTCTCGATAGCCTTGATGGTGGCTTCGAGTTCTTCGAACCGCTTGTCCTTCGCGCTCTTAACGACGGTGACGCGGTCCTCATCGTCGCTGTCGCTCTCATCGGACACATCCCTCAAGAAACGCCCGGCGCCGGTCTTTCCCTCATCTTCATCGCTGGAGTCCTCTTCCGACTCGTCATCCTCCTCGGAGCTTTCCTCCTCCGACTTTTCTTCTTCCTCCTCCTCAGAGTAGAGCTCCTCCTCGTCGGAGCTGCTCTCGCTGGAGCTGTCGACGGCGGTGAAGAAACGGGACATCGTGACGGGTAATCCGGGGCCTGCGGGGTCGGTGTCGCGTGGAGGCTGAGGTTGTGTGGAGCGCGTGGATGTCGCGATAATATTTGCCGTTGGAGGGGCCAGGCCGCATTTCACGGTTGAAGCGAACGCACCGCATTTTGATGAGTCTGTGCGCTGTGGCCGCACGTGACCGCGCTGCCGATTCCAACTGCTATCTTGCCACTTGCAGTCATAACACCAGTCACGATTTTTCACAGATGGTCGTGCAGCATCCTGCGTAAATCCGGATATTCAAATCGTGCTCAAGTCATATGCTGAGCGTCGTAGCGACATCCTCACCGGATACAAAAACTGCGCGATACTCTTACTACACACAAGTAGCAAGTACAATAAAATGCAAATTAAACAAAATCCAAGGATTCCAGTGATGAAATTGGTATAAACTACGCCATGTGCGCCAAATTTTTTGCCGCTCCCGTAATCCGCGTCACTGAACTAACCCTCCTCGTGATCCATGTCATCGCGGCCCCTCTTTCCACCACCTCTCCTTCCACGGAGCACACTGCCCTTCTTGCCTCTGTTCTCATGCAAGTCCTTCATCTCCCTGATTGCAGCCCTCTGCGCCTCACCAACACGCTCAGCCAACACCATGACCTCCTCCTTAACCACCGGTTCTTCGTCCACCTTTTTGCCCAGCGCCGTCTCAATCCGCAGCCAAATTTCCACGTCATATTGCGTGACAATAGAAACCGCCTTGCCAGACTTTCCTGCACGAGCCGTGCGCCCAACACGGTGGACATACGTCTTTGAGTCCGGCGGCAAGTCATAGTTGATGACATATGATACGCTAGGGATATCGAGACCACGAGCGGCGACATCGGTAGCGACGAGGATATCCCGCGTCTTGGCCTTGAACTTTCCGAGAGCACCTAATCGTGCGGACTGAGAAAGCTGGCCGTGAAGGGGGATCGCACCAAAACCTAACGCCCGGAGGAGGATAGCAATTCTTTGAGTCTCGTTGACGGTGCGCGTGAAGATGATGGTTGGGTGGCCGATCATGTCGTTGAGAAGGTGGATGAGATAAAGATCTTTGTGCTTATGCGGAACGAAGAGAAAGTGCTGAATTAGAGTGGAAACAGTCTGGTGGGAGGAACTGGAGATTGACACCCGCAGCGGGTTGCTCAAACTGGCTCTTTGGAGGCTCTCCACCTTCGAGCTCATGGTCGCCGAGAAAAGATATGTCCGTCGACCTTCCTTCGGCAAGACCTTGAGAATCTTATCGATGATAGGGCCAAAGTCTAGGTCGAGCAGCCTGTCGGCCTCGTCCATGACGAGGTACTTCAGTTGCTTCAAGGAAAACCCCTTGGTATTCTCGAGGTGGTCGAGCAGGCGACCGGGGGTCGCCACAATGATGTGTGGATTCTTGCCTAACGCAATCTGCTGGGGCGTCATATCCATGCCTCCGACAAGAACTGCGCATTTAACGCCAATAAGACTGCCGAGTGCCTCGAATTGCTGGGAAATCTGGTAGGCCAGTTCGCGAGTGGGCGCCATGATGAGGCCAAAAAGCTTCTGCTGCCTCTCCATCAAGTCTTGGAGGATTGGCAGGGCGAACGCTGCAGTCTTTCCGGAACCAGTCTCCGCTAAACCGATCAGGTCGCGTCCCTGGAGGGCCAGAGGAATGGCCTCAGCTTGGATTGGTGTTGGTTTCTTGAATCCCAGCGCTTCACAGCTATTGCAAAGCTCTTCTATGATGCCAAGGTCCCTAAAGCTCTTCTGTACCTGGACATTTTCCGCCGCATCTGTCTCTCCGGTCGAGGGTTCTTCGGTGTCGCTTTGCGCATCGTCGGAGGAGGGCTCGAGTGACTTCGTAGATTCGACCTTCTGCTTCGGAGGGGCAGCGTCGCGGGCGGAGAAGGCGGTTGCCTGAGGCTTTGTTGCAACAGACTCGCTGGTAATCTTGCGTTTCTTGAGGGTAGGCATATTTGGTGGTGCAGATTAGTGGCGCGCAGGTGCTTGCTGGTGGAGGTGGCCGCTGGGAAAAAAGTAGCCGCTTATCGCTTATCGAAAGCGCGTCCGGGATTTTTCTCTCGCAAAGGTCTCCGCCGCAAGCTTGCGCTCCATAACCACAACATCACACATTGGATTGCCCGCCATGGCGAAACGAAGAGTCAAGAAGCGCACGCATGTCGGCGCTGCCGTCCCAAAGAACACCCAAAAGCCCAACGATGGCTCGCCCAAGAGCATGGTTATCCGCGTGGGAGCCGGAGAGGTCGGCTCTAGTGTTTCGCAGTTGGTCAAGGACATGAGACTTGTAATGGAGCCTGGTACAGCAGCGAGATTGAAGGTATGGAGTCGCACAAGTACTACGATTGGGTTCTCTGACCCTTGTTCCAGGAAAGGAAATCAAACAAGCTTCGCGACTACACGACAATGGCCGGTCCTCTAGGCGTTACCCACCTCCTCCTCTTCTCCAAGTCTACCTCTGGAAACACCAATTTGCGTCTCGCGAAAACTCCGCGCGGTCCAACTCTTCACTTCCGTGTCGAAAAATATTCTCTGTGCAAGGACATCCAGCGCTCAACGAAGCACTACCGTAGCGGAGGTCACGAATATCACACGGCGCCCCTTGTACGTCCATGCAAAAAGGCTGCTTCTCTAAATCGCACCAACTAATGTCCTTGTGTAGCTTGTCATGAATAACTTCACGAGCCTGCAACCCCCCCAATCAGACAATCCCATCCCGAAGCACCTCGAGAGCCTGACGACCACCATGTTCCAATCCCTCTTCCCGCCTATCTCCCCGCAAGCCACGCCGCTGACCTCAATTCGTCGCGTTCTCCTCCTCAACCGCGAACCCTCGTCCGACAACTCTAACTCCTACGTCATCAACCTGAGGCATTATGCTATCACCACCAAAACTGTGACCAAGGACATGCCCAAGAGCCTGCGCCGCCTGAACAGCGCCGTCAAGGACAAGAAGAAGAAGGGACTGCCTAACCTGGGCAAACTGGAAGATGCCGCAGACTACCTTTTGGACCCGGATGCCGCCGGTGGCTACACTAGCGCGAGCGAGAGTGAGGCCGAGACGGACGCCGAGGTTGAGGTTTTAGAGACTACGCGAAAAGTCCTCAACCGGAAAGAGAAGCAGCGTGCTGCAGCGGCAAGAGAAGCTGGTGTGAATGGTGCCAGCAGCTCTGGCGGCCGGGGCAACGTGGAGAAGAAGGCAGTCAAGCTGGTCGAGCTCGGTCCACGAATGCGGCTGCGCCTTCAGAAGGTTGAAGAGGGTCTATGTGGTGGAAAGGTTATGTGGCACGAGCATATAACCAAGACTGCCGAGGAGATCAGAGCCATGGACAAGATGTGGGATCAGCGGAGATCAGAGAAGGAGGAGAGGAAACGGGTTCAAAAGGAGAACATCGAGAGAAAGAAGAAGGAGAAGGCTGAGAAAAAGGCCAGGGGTGAGGAGGTTGATGATGATGAAGAGGAAAATTACGATGAGGATATGTCCGATGAATGGGATAGTGAAGGTCTGGATAATGAGGGGGTAAGTGATGTAGACGAAGACGAAGACGAGGATATGGAGGATGAGGAGGGTTGAACGTACTTTGTCTGAAAGTGTAGTCCCAATTATACCCTATCTTCTCTAGTTTTCTGCACATTAATGGGCTTTTGACTTGACAGCAAACGTCTTCATTGGCCATGATCTAGCGACAATAGGAGCAATTACTAAGATCAAAGGGTAAGTGGACCGAAATCGTAATGTTTGACGGGTGCGGGCTGACTAGTGATCGGTTGTGCCACAGCTAAGCATCCAAGCGTGCGCATCGCATCTACTTGATACGAAATGAGTCACAGATCACGCCGCTAAATATTTGATAGAGACGAATTAGCAGCTCCGATGACGATGGCAAACTACTTGCTTGTTGATAAGCAAGGTGAGAGGCTGAGAAGCAGTCCAGTTCTCCTCTTATAGGAACGTAGCGCCTGACTTGTCAGGGAAGTTCAACTACCGCTAAGCCGTCCCTGAATATCTGTTTGCTCCCGAGCACGGTACATCTCGAGCTTCTGAAATTCCCGCAGAACATTATTCGTCGTTCTCAGGAGATGGGCTTCTCCGGAAATGCCTCAGAGAGCCGAACTGCTTCGTAGCACTCGGAGCCAAGGATTCGAGGGTCTTACAACATCCTACCTATTTTATCAACATTTTCGATTGTCACGTCTTGACAGCAGTTCATCTCGATGTTGCGAAGTATCAACCCCCATCGTCAGACAAAAAGACAGACACAAGATACTGGACACGCTGAATTCGACGGCAGCAAGCTCGAAAACTTTGTTGATCATTCAAGGATTGTTCGAACCTGAGTTGATAAGGTGCGACGGAGGAAGACTTCCACATTGCCTAATGGACATACTCTGCGATGCCCCCATGTCTCAACATTTCCGCGATTATAAAAGCAAACCTTCTTTGCCTTTCTGGGACGTCTTTTGCTGGTATCTCATTCCAGGTACCTTTCACAGCATGTTCACAAGATCACGAAGCTCGCAAATTATCCGAGTCTTGAAATAAAACGGCGTACCTGTGGCCGAGGAGTCGACGAATGTACAGAATCCTACGTAAATCCTCTAAGGCCGGCAGAAACGTGCAAAATCCGGAGCTTGGACGGGTATCAATTTTCAGAAAACATTAGTGGAGTGTAATAGACAGTTTCTATGCCCTCAAGGGTGTGGCTTCGTGCATGATATCAGGAACTTACCCGGAGACGAAACGTACCTTCTCCGCGAACATGGACGACTTGCCTTGCCAGCGGAAGAAATTCATTTCCTTACTCAACTGACAATTGAGCTTCTCCCGAGCACATCCCGCGCGGAAATTGAGAACCAAAGCAATGACAACATCCCTGCTGCATTATTCATTGTTGCTCAACCTACTCTCATTCATCATTCAATGCATAATCCGCCTAGATTCCTACCTTCCCATCCCTCTGCTGGAACTCAATACGTTCGAGCACGACACCTATACAGTATATTCTACTTTGTGCGGTTGAAGAAACCCTTCGATGTTGAAGAGCTGACAGTAGTGTGATTGGATCATGTGCAAGAATTTTGGGTTGCACTATACTTCAATTCAGATATCGATTTCGACTATCCACTGGAGACAAGTGTATTTGCCTGGAATGTGGAGAACATCCTCAACACAAGCGAGTCGGACGGCACCCGCCCGGAAAATCACCAGCTCAGGACAAATCGACTCTACCGCGGTTGGCCCGTCGCCGGCTTACGACTGCTTCATGAGGAATGCCTAGAGTACTCAGATCATGACGAAAAATGTTGCAATCTTGTAACATCCTTCATACGCCAGTCTGACATATTTCGCATCATCAGCTTGACGGGGGCTCGACAAAGCTCTCGCAACCATTTGGAGAACCGTCCTAAATATGAGCTTGGTAACTTATTGGGAGGCATGGCCGAAGAAGCCAAGGGTCTCGCGGAAGAATTATCAGCCTTCACGTTCTCTGGCTAGTTTTATGACGTGCTGGACCTTCTATCCTGGGAATTCCTTTCAACCCTCCTACGCAGCGCATCTTGTGGTAAAAAGCTGGAGCAACAATAGCAGCTTCCGAACTAGTGCTCCTAGCTTTCACAGTGTTTGCGTTTTCAGTAAAGGGGCATCTCTAAGCGCCAATCAGTCGATGGGCAAGAAAACTTGAAAACTTCTCTATCATTGGGCTAGGTTTTGTAGTTCATATCCTTGTTGGAGCTTTTCCATTACCTTAGCTCTTCCCAGGACCCTGTTTGATTACGAAGTCCCTCCTTTCCTTCGCTTCCTTTCCAGAAGACACTCGACAGCTTCGGCGTGCATTTCATCTTTTCTTATATTTCACAAGGAACGGGCTACTCTAATCTTTGGGTACGAGTGTAAGCCTCACAGGCTGCCTCAACATTACTTTCCTTTAAGAGTGCCCTACTAGTATTCGATAAAGCAATAGACAACGTATATTGGCTTCATTTGGCGCAGTACACTGCGAAAATCATAATCATACAAATTGTAAGTCACGCCGGTGCTATCCAATAAATGAGAACAGAAATCACTGCACCCAGCTTCAACTACTGACGAATGGCGCTCCTTCCATCCTCAGGACCAGGCAGACCCTCCTCATCACCAGGCTCGACGTAGGTGCCAGCCTTCTTAGCCGCACCTCGCGTGCGGTCGGACACGATGTTTCCCTTGTCAATAGCCTCATTGTCATCACGAGCTGCGACGCCTATGTTAGAAGATTCGGCCAGACGGGAATAAGTGTGAAGTTGTAACTTGCCTAGCTGCGCGTCACTGTCGGCGGTGTTGGCATCGATGGGGTCCTCAACAGGAGCTTCGTCCTTCTGAACAGGGATCTGGTACTGGTCGGTGCGGCTAGCGTAGTCGTTGTCACCGACATCGCCGGCCGGGATGTCCTGGTTCTCGTAATTGGACATTTTGGTGTCTTTGAGAGGTGAAAAGTTGTAGGTTAACTAGCGGGAGATGGATGTAGGCCGTGGACGTGTGTTTGGTTGTTGATGCTGGATGGAGTCAGCAGTAGGAGAAACGGTGATGCCTTATATGTACTTCTAATGGTCTTCTAGGGGAAGATCGGGGATGCAGCAGCAGCACGTCACTCTGAATTGGGCTTGATGTCACCCATGACAGGGGCGCTTTCCTTCGGCGTTGTGCAGCTGAAAACCGGTGGTCCGGAACGCTGGATCATCAATTGACGTTTGA